>JAGFNK010000530.1:0-35807 GCA_025769875.1 Russula earlei | reverse complement strand
ACCCTTCAGGAAACTTGAGGGCCAGTTACTGTAGCTCCCCCGGTAAAGTGGGTCGCTCTGCCAACGTGGAAAGTAGAACGCGTCGGGCTCGGGGATCGTCGTGTTGGGGTACATCGAACGGAGAACGGCCAGGACCTCTGCTTTCACGACTTCGTCGCTCAACGACTCGATACGCTTGGAGAAATCCCCCTTCAATCGGTCATTAGTACCCTAGCGCCATAAACCCATTCAAAGGCATACTGTGACGGTGACAAAAAGTATTCCGGAACCTGGGAAGAAACCATCCATGTCAAGGCTCTGCCAGACAGGGTACCATCCTCGCTTGTGATCGGCGTACAAAGCAAACTGATGCCCCTTGCGTCAGAATGTCATCAATCGAAGATAGAAGAACCACCGACCTCGGTGTCAAACCAGAACTTCTCCGGAAACTGTAAAAATATCTTGGTGTATATTCCCTGTGCGTGTTTATGAGATGGAGAAGGACCGACGTGAGTTGGTCCACTGACCATCGACATGCCGTGTATAGCTTCCGATTTCCATCGAGGTAGAGCAGGTTCAAAAAGACATCATTGTGCTGCAGGACTCCGAGACTGAACGTAACCAGGACATAATCCGCACTCAAGCTGGTCCGTCCGAGAGGCTCACCGATACCCCATCATTAGAATACTTTATGGCCTTAACAGTGGCATTCAGTAGCACCTGCTCTTCGGAAAGAAATTCAGCAGCCTCCGACTGAAGGATGCTCGCGAATCCGCGTTGGTCAGTCGTCAAGAGGTTATCAGTAGAAAAGCCGCCTTGGTCGCAATTAAAGGTGAAATTATTCGCCTAGAATACGCGTGATAAGTAGCAGAGTTGCGACAAACCAAGACGATCTGGCTCCGAGCAGGACTTTTATCATCACTCTTCGGAACAGCAAACGCGACTGGCTGGTATAGAACGGATACGTTACCCAAGATGACGCAAGCCAAGAGCTCTGCTCTGGTGCCTGCGCATACTCCCAGTCGAACTGATAGTATTCAGAGGCTACTTCGTGAGGCGTTATAGGTTTGGCATCGAGAAGAGCGTAACCACTACGAGTTGTCGCATCCATCAAACCTCTCTGGATCCGATCACCTGTTGAAATGATAGTTCCAGTTGGGGCTTAAGTATAAGGAAACTGGACTCGCGGGCGTACCTCCAGCCACAGTCAGAGCAGCAAGTTCTCGACCGCGGCATTGAACGTCTTCATATAATCGACTTGACCTGTGTGATCGTAAGTTGCTAGGAGTCGATGGCATCAGTAAGGACTGCATTTAATGGTTGAAGGTGCTAGACGTACTCATGCTTGCCACGGTAGTGATTCGGCTGAATCGATAGATTGTTCTTCCGGGCCAGGTCGTATATTGGATTAGATGGGCCGTTGTTCGTCTGGGTGCCGTGGATCCACTCCGCGCCTAATTCCAAGACATACTGCCGGCTGGCAGCACCAAATGAGAAGCTCTTCATACGCCCTCCAAGGGTGGGGCGTGCTTCAATAATCTTGAAGTTGTCTATCCGTCTCGGTGCAGGGTCTCAGCGGCTATTACACCAGTTACGCCGCCTCCAAGGATAAGAACCTGGAAGTCGTTGGTGTCGGTAAAATGACTCTGCTTCGTGGGAATAGCAATGCCTGAAGTGAACTGAGGCTGGCGGCTAAAAAGTCCGAGCCCAAAAAGGACAGACAGTCCCAAGATCCGTACAAACAAGAGGCGTAGGCTGAAAGAAGCGGTGAGGGTAGGGATGGACGACGCTATGGCATCGTTGATGACCGTGACAGAACGGAGGTGCATGGTGATTGGGTAAAGCAGAGCAAATAGTTTGATGAGACTCTTTCCCAAGCTCTGTGGGCGTTGTCATACCTCGCGTCCTATTTAACCCGGCAATACCTTGGCCGCGAGACAACTGCAAAGAGAGTGGAGCCCAGATATGAGCCCAGACGGATTCGAAGCCAGGGCGAGCGCCAGCCGCAAATAACGCCGCAAGATAACTGATACCTCTTTAGAAGCGGCGGCAACACGAGCAGCTGGTTCTAGAATAACTCAAAAAGTACTGCTGCTGTATGTGATGTCAGTTTTAAGTTTACGGACAGATGAGGACGGTCAAGCACTTATCTGTCGAGACTAATTCCCCACATTCATCGAAGGCGTCATGTCTTCAAAAACCTCCGGTCAGAACATAACACCGTGTTTGAGAAAGTTCCGCATCCGCATGTCTAGGAGTGCTCCCGTCAGTCTGACGGTCAGTTTGCTCTCGTCAGTTATGTCATTACACATTACACAAAGGGGGTACAAAAGGTCACGTTTACGAGGATCGTGCCTCTGCGCACAGCGGGGCTCCAACCTCATTTGCAATACCGCGGAGATAATCCGTGGCATGCGGGGATGAGATGACGTAAGAGCAATCCGATTAGAAAACACGACATCATCAGGCGGCACAGGTCAATGGATGGTGTGCCGAAAAGTAGGTCATGACATTGGGTGTGAATGACATGGGGTGTGAACCATCAACTGCTCGAGACTGCCCCCCTTCGATAGAGACTCTGCTTTGTCGTGGGGTAAAACAGGAACCTCAAGGAGTTGTCTCTAACCCATCATGAGTCAGCGGCATTCTCAGTGTCCGCCGCCTCTTCACCCGAGATGTGATCCTCCTGGGGATTTCTGAATTTCTCCAGCTCCATGTGTGCCGCGGCTGCAAAGCCAATCTCAGTGGTATCATCGACAGTGTCATGGGACGGGTCCGGAACGGAGGCGCAAACCGGTTGCTCATTGCAATCACATATCTTGACCAATACTTTATCCGAATCGGCGGCCTGTAAAATCATCCGGGCATTTTCCGATGCGAATGCACGAGCCACAGGTAAGCTAGATGCCGTCACGGGACCGACGACAACGCTGTCATGCACGACAACGGAAATTGTGTCGTTTCGTTTGTACTCGGGACGACTGCATGATTTTCTGGACAAGCCTCATGTAGAAGCACCAAATCTAGGCAGCCTGGATCGGACACACCTTAGGTGAATTCGTTTGCATCCTGACTTTGCCGCCCATAGATAGAATGCGGAGACCGGCTCCGGAGGTAGGTCAGGGGATAAGACTTCTAGAATGCATTGCATAACGGCTTCCACGATGCACACTGTTTTGTCGAAATTGTACCCCGAATCGATGAGGATAGCTGCAACGATGCTCTCCAAAATGTCACTGATGACCTTGGGGGGATCGTGTGCCCAACTCTGCAGGACGATATCACGACTGGACGTCGCTTGCAGGGTGGGTATGTACTTCTCAACAGCGGTGGTGAGGCCCGGGTGGTCGGCAAGTAGAAATTCGTGTAGTTTCAGGACGCGAACTGAAACAAATGCCAGAGCTGGCCCGCAGACCGCACGCGCACGCAAAGAACTGAGCTGACCGGAGTTTGCGTGGGGAAATTTCTTGAAAAGGTACGTCGTGACGACGGTATCAATAACAGCTTTGGACCCAAACGTTAGCTAAGCCATGGCAATTACGAGAGCCGTACCATCGCCAAGGAACTCTAGCCTCTGGTAAGACTTCCCACCGGACCAGAAAGATGGATGTGTCAAGGCCTCACACAGTAATTCCAAGTTTTGGAACTCATAGCCCAGAGCATCTTGCAGCACCGAATAAGACGCGGGCGCTGGGTTGGTTCCCGGTGGTAGAGCGTATCGCAGATGCCATGGCAGACGACCGCCAAAGTTCAACCCAAGGGCAGTGCCCACGCCCAAGGCCATTGGGATACCCCCTGACAAGTATCCCGCGCCTATGATCGCCTCCATACAGTCCTGCAGACTTCTCCGTGGAATGTGACGATTTGCCGTTCTGTCGCTACGTGCAGGATCCTGGAGAGTTGGGCTGTCTGTCGCAACCACGATAGGCCACGTTTTCACGTTCGGGCCCTCAATGTTCAAATACTGTTCTAGGCCGATGGTTTTCGCTCGGAACATGAGGGTTCGGTTTGAGATGAATCGTTGGCGCAAATTGTCGAGCTGACCTTCGTGATAATGTGGGAACTTGTTATACAAATGCACTGACGTGCAGATCTTCAGCACCGAGTCACCGAGCGTCTCGAGGCGCTGGTTGTTGAAACCAGCGGCAGCTGCTGGCAGCGTCGTTGCTTCGATGAGGCGGTCATCAAGAATTGGAGGCAGGCCAAGGCCAAGGCGGGCGCAGCGAGCTCGCCACACGTCTTGGACGCGATGAAGAATACGTGGGAAAAAAGCAAAGAGGGAGAACATTTCTTCAGGCATCGAGAAGACAGAGGTGGAGCCCAAAGGAAGGAAGTATGGTCGTAAATCACTCGCAGAAGCCATCTTGACGTCAATGGTCGTATCGCGGGGTAAGAGTTTATATATCCGGGAAGTCTGCCTAGGTATGAGGAGCAATTCAACGAGTGGCCCGTCGGTCGGTATCTCGGGGACTTGGCCTTTTCTTTTCCTAATTATCCATTTGTAGTACTCCAAGTACGTTTCAAAGCCAGACTCGCGACTGTCCGCCGATGGTTTTGACGATGGGGTAAGGTCAAATCGAATCTTGTGAAGTAGAAATGGACGCCCGTACTGCAGGCTATTCATGGCTAGAATATGGTCGTACTCACGTTCACCCACGCCCGTCCAGTCGAGCTTGCCATATGGATGCATTAAAAGATGTTCCATTGCTTGAAAATCTGGTTGACAGCTATTGGGGACTATAGGAACCAAGAAACACGATAATGGCGTCGGGCGCGGTCGAGCAGAGACGCGCCACCACAGCCCAATATCAGTGTAATCTTGCAGGAGTCTACGTTTCCGGTACTCTTCTTCCATAGTAAGGTGCACGGGTTCTGCTTCACCCAAAGCTAGTGTGGTACCATTCCAGAAAAGTTCGATGGGGGGAAGGACCGTCCCCGTGATGAGTCCAGCAATGGGTTTTCCATCCACGTGAACGGGGTGTGACCATAGATTCGATCCTAAGGTCCATGGGCTCTGCACCGTGACGTCCATTATCTCGGGCACGTCCACAACATCGTCTCTTTGACTTGGGTCCTCGGCAATCTCGGGCTCTGCCCTGCCATGCACCGGAAGTAGGTGATCATCGAACATCTTCAACGCATGCAAAGCTTTGACAGCTTTAAATGCAACAGCACGCTTAGCTTCTTTCACTGAGTGCTTGCGCGGACCTTCATACACAAGATGCTCGGGAGGTAACGGCAGCGTCAGAGGAAGGAACACTGTGGAGACAAAAGTACCAATGTAGCGAGGTCTCTGTGCCATAGTGAACGCATCACGTGGGATGAGAGAACAAAGATGCCCAAGAAGTCCAATGGCTGTGTTGTATGTCAAAATTGCACCCGTAGCTTGCACAATATAACGTTCTCTCTTGGCAAGATCCGTCGGGTAGACATAATCGCTACTGTCTTCATTATCCCCGGCCTCGTCGCTCATGGGTTTGGAAAGCGGGTTGGGGGTTCCAGATTGATATAGCTTCCTGATATGAGGTTCGTTCTGAGAGAGAGATCGATAATTGTCAAATTGTGAGGTATCGTTTTGTTGTATCATGACCACAAACGTCGAGGTCGCGCGTCGGGCGCGCCCTCGAGATTGAACGTAGCCCACCATACCTTGCATGGAGTCGAAGCGAACTGTGATGTCGCACGCCTAGATTTGTTTAATCGCTTTTCTTTATGCGTAGCAATATAGGGAGAACTGACTGGAAAGTCCAAACCTTCCTCTGCTACGGGCGTAGCAATGACTGTTATGTATGATAAGCGAAATTTGGCCGCCGCTGGGAATAATCACTTACGCAAATTTAATTTTCCATCTCGAAAATCGTTTACAACCTTGCGTTGCTTCTCTGTGGGCATCCCACCCCCGATGCCTTTCTCTTCGCCTCCATGACCTACACATTCTGCACAGTTGATGATACCCTTAAGTGTTGGGACACGGGAAATGATGCTAGCAAGCACTCTGGCAATATGACGACGCTCCACGAACACAATGCCATGGAATTCGGGAGAGTGGTTTTCCAGCAGAATGTCGACAAGGGTCTGAACCTTTGGGGAGCACCAACTAAGGCAAAAAGCCCAAGGGGCGGATGCGTCTTGGTCATCTGAGGCATGTTCGAAGAATGGTTGGTACTCGTCTAAGACCTCGCACAAATCATGCAATTCAGGGATATGGCGAGAGAGAGGCCTATCGATCTTGTCTGGAATGTCTGTATAGAGATATCTCTTACGCAGAGACTCCATCTCGTGGAGGTCGCGGGGACGCAGCAGTTCCGATATGCGCATCCTGAGATCAGAATAGAGAAAAAGTTCGGCAGCGAATACCCCCAGAGTCTCTATGGTGAAAAGATAACGGTTATGCAGTTGTTGCCAGGGTATTTCGATGGTATTTGGAATTTTAGAGTAGTCAAAGCGGCTCCAGATGTACGGAATGGGATATTCAGAATAGGATCTCGGAGATGGGGGGTATTCTCGGATGACCTGCAATAAGACGTTGAGACTTAGCTTAGCGCAAGGGGACACCAATGCACTATTCTACCTCGGTAGGCTTTGAAGAATAGCTGATGAATTCGTCCACGTTCTCCTGAACAGTGACAATCTGGGCATTCAAAACCATTTCCAAATTAGCTAGCGAAGTCTGAGCTGTGGAGGTTGAAGCTGGGCAGGCTGTCATGCCAAAAATTTTGGGTCGTTCGGCCTCTGGACAAGCTCGGTATATAGTCATTATGGCGGTGTAAGGGTGATTCTTGCGCGCGTGGTGGCATTCATCGAAGACAATGAGGGAAACCTGATACCCGTTAGACGAACTGAGGGGAAAAAACGCAAAACATGTTCATGCCTTGTTTATGCTCCAATGGGAGTGCGTGAGCACATTTAAGAAAATCTGCCCTGTGTTCGATGAGGAAAATAAGCTTGCAAGATTTATATGTGCTCACCCGTCATCACCAGTACGTCGGCTTGCGCGAAGAGGACACCCCATCGTGTATAATCCATGACACCGGCAGACACTTCGCTATGAACCTGTGCGACACGTAGCGCAGTGTGTTGAGCGATGAAGGTGCTCTGCTGTTCCACCAGAGGAACTTTCGGCACGAGGAATACTATGACTTTCCTCTGTGGACTTTCCTGCGTGGCGATCCATTTGATGAGCAGCACAGATATGAGGGTCTTCCCGCTGCCTGTATCAAGAACAGCTATGACATTTTTCTGTCGTGCCTGGAGAAAGATCTCTTCTTGATACTGACGAGGAATCAACACATCGCCAGGCTGAGGTTTGTATATTAGAGTCATGAGGGAGGTGCAGAGATGAGGTGTCGAGGGGTGTAAGGCATGAAGTACAGTAGTGTACAATATTTTGCGTCGAGGCCGAGACTGAGACTGAGCAGGGCGCAGCGACGTACGTAGCACTGACTCACACCACGCGGCGTCCGGACCGACACCTCTCGAGTATACCACGATGAGCAATCAGGATACGGAATTGTGAGCTTATATTCCGGCTAGATATGCCCATTGACATCAAAGTCCACCCTTACCAGTGATGAAGCTTTACGCAAGCACGGGATACTTCCCCCAAGGGAACCCACACCACCCACACCTTCTCCACCGCTTTCGCCAACCCTAGATGATATTCTCGAGGAGCTTACTTCCACAGAGCTTCGGGAGCTTGGGGAAGATGTGCAGGATGACGCCGTAGAACGGCAAATTGCTCAGCGTCGAGCACAGCTCATTGTAGAGGAACGGCTTGACGCTCGGCGTACACGTTTCGGCACTGTCATCCCCATCGGAAGAGACGACTACACGCGTGAGGTCACGGAGGCCAGCAAACAAGACGAACCCGGTGATTCCGAAGCGCGTGGGACGAGGGTAGTCTGCTTTTTGTATAAGGATGGGTAAGTGTTATGCCTACCCTCTTGCGCAAATTTCCTTTTTTCCCGACGTATACGTGCTCTATGCCAGCATTTTGCGAAGCGACCGTACACATATACATGTTCGCGCATTAGCAACACGCCACCCACGTACTAAATTCGTTTCCATTGTCGGCGACAAGTGCATTCCTAACCTACCAGATTCTCGCGTGCCCATGTTCATCGTGTATCGGAAAGGCCAGATAGTCACTCAGATCGTCGCTTGGGGTTCAGATCGAGAGCGAAAGCTCGAAGGTGAGTTCGTTGTCCCTATCGTTAGCCAGAACCTGACCTTGATTGCACCGTAACTACAGAACTGGAGGGGGTACTAATTGCATCAGGCGCCATTATTCCTTCGGAGAAGAAACCACTTGATTTGAATGACGACCAGGACGAAGAATCTGACGAAGATTTCTCGCAGACAGGATCAAAATCTAATTGGGCCAGTTACTCGACCAAGAGTGTACGCAATTCGTCGAACCCCCACGATTCCGGCTCGGACTTTGATCTATGATGGCCTATGTGGCCACATCCCAACATGTAGATGAGTCATTGCCACCCGAAGAAGGCTTGTTTTTGTACGATTCTCTTCTGACATGAAAGGAGCACTTAGAATGGCACATGGGCGATACTATGCGCCACTCTAAGCTTCCTCCTTGTTGTATGTACTAGCCATTGACATCACCTGGATCAGCCGGAACAAGCTCTCACAGACGGAGTACTATGACACTCGCTCTGCAGCCCCAATGGCCCCACCATCTTCTATATCATTGGCATGGCGGGTAGTGGAATTAATCTCTGCTTCAACTTCCGCTTCCTTCCCTGCCTGCTTGCTACCCATAACAGTGGCATTGATTCTGTTCATGATATCATTGACCATGTGTTGGAAAGAAACTCAATGATGGATCCCACGTACGTCAACATCACTTGGACCGTGTTTTTCTCGTCGTTTATGGGGTCTACAATGTTGATGGCAAGGCGTTTGCTACCCTTCCACCCGTAACTTCCTGTCGTGAATGTGCAAGGATGTAGCGCAACCGCGCCAAGGAAACCTGGGTCGTCGACGGGGGCTAGAGACGCGCTGTTGTCATCTTTGACCGTCGATGGTGTGCGAGTCAGGGTGACATGTATTGGGACAGCGCGCGCTTTGAAAGCTGAAGCTGGGATGGCCTGCGCGACCTGTGTGAATGGTGTGAGACCGCGAGCAATCAACCAACGGGGCGCATACTTTGGGACGTCCTTTCGTACCCTCCCCTGACCCCGTGCTCTCCCTACGTTTGGCACCATCCACACGGGTTGCAACATCCGCCTCGTCTGCTGAACGTTTCTTGCCTAAGGCCGTTCCATGAAACGAATGAAGGGCCGAAGTGAGCTTTACCAACGTACCGGTGACCATGGTATTGTTTGGCTCGACTCGGAGCGGTTAATCCGTTCTCAGCGATAGAGATGATGACCTTTATATAAAAGTCAGGCAGTGGAGGACAAAGTGGCCGATTGTGGTGGTATTGCGGGGGGTGGACCACATTCGGGACACTTTGAGTCGGACCACTTGACTGCCCATCATGACATGCTAGTCACCCGTGTGCCTCTGTGCCTCCATTGTCATCGTCGCGACTCCGAGTCCTGCTGACGCTCGCCGAGTTCCTCTCCCCACCCATGGTACCCAGGGCATTTTATTCAGGGACGGATGCGCCACATCTTTGGTGCTCTCCGAAGATACCGCTTTTCTCAACCAGGAACAAGGATTCCCTCCCACATTTCACGTTACCGCGACGACCTTGTCGCCACCGCATCTAGAAACCAGAGTTTCTATGATGCGTCACCACTACAGTTCTAGTCCTTGTTTACGAAAGTCATCCAAGGAATTGTCGACGCGCGCCAGATATCCGGTATGGCACCGGTACTCGTTCACAAGGATGGTCCACTCGAACTTGGAACCCCGGATCGGAAGATGGCTCCACAGTAATCGTGGATGTATGTTATGCTCCCAGTATGTTGTCTATTCATATTTCATTTTTTACACATTATTCAACATCAATGTTCTCTTGCTCGAAGGCTTTCCTCCATGTCTCACGAGGATATGAATCGATGATTTTGCCATACTTCTCCACTGCTGACGGGGTATCCACAGAGCTGGCATACAGAACTGGAAGATATCCTACCAGGAGATTGGTAGCTCTCTGATCCATGGGCAAGCCAAAGGCAAGCTTAATCGATGTTTTGGACCTTGTACCTGGCAGTCAAGGTTCGAAGAGGGCTATTTCGGTCAGCAGACACGAGGAAGCTCACAAGTGCTTCTGATCAAGAGGAACCACTAGCCAAATGATAGCGCTCTTCACTTCACCAGAACTCTCAAGCAGTCATTCGCACGAGTTTCGTGAAAAATTTCCGTATAGCAAGCAGGTCGGCCGTCATTCCTCATACATCTGTGGTGCAGGCTTGAGGTAGGAGGGTACATGTACGTGGTTGGCGCGCAAGTGGTCACAACGTTGTCAGGCTTACGCTTCACCGTCTTCGTCTTGAATCGTATATTCGCGCCATTGACGGGACTCTTCAGTCTGGCCAAACATGGACGTCCTTTGGACGACGCATACCTCCATGGTTGAAGGGACTGCGCACTGAAACGTTCGTCCCGGAGGCGTTATATCCAACGTCAATGAATTGGTTCGTAGCATGTGGACTGAGGAAGCGAGGAACTAAGACTGATTCCAAACGATAGACGTGTTGGGGTAAACTATTTCTGAACGACAGCATACATCTCGGCACAAATGAATCAACTCACACGATGCTCTCAAACAAGTGGTTTCCGCTCACAGCGTTCATTGGAAATCTACTGGTCCAACCGGGGGCTCTAATTGTGGAGCATATTCTTCTACGTTGGGCACGATAATGCATATCCAAATCGCCCATTCTGATCGGGTTGCGAGGTGACGCGCAACCCTGCAGGTCCTTCTCCATTCCGGGAATGCGCCTGGGGGGTATCAGTAGTCAAGTCATATCCGACTTCGTCTCGGACGGCGGGGCCATCATCATCTCGCTAGCCAATGCAGACGCCGAACCATCAACACGGGTCGAAAATCATACCTTCGCCGTCGTGAGGAAGCTGCTCAAACTCGACTCGACCACCACCACCCCTTGACCAGCGCTCGGCCACCGCACGCCTCCGAATCCACCCTCTTCAGATAGAGACGTTGGCGAGGAAAGAAAGGAAAAGGCGTCACAAGAAAAGACGGCGCGCGGCGCGACGTGGGTTAGTACGGCACGCTCACGCTCTGCCGTAGCCGCTTCCTCGGATCGGTCGGAGGCCCGTCGGCGCATGCTGGACGAATTTCCGTCGCGTACACGACGACGGGCTATCTTTTCCTTCGACTCGAGCAGCCGATCCGCACGCGCTGTTCGTCTCCTGGCACTCCTTTGTGAGCCTCGTCCGCTTCATGCCCATCGACGTTGCCGCTGGGCACTATCCCTATCCCTGGCGGGTTACAGGTGAAACCCGATACCCTTCGCCCAGTAGATTTTCAGGATGGTTTGTCGTGGGCGGCGGAGAGGCCAAGGGATACAGGCACGATTACAGGTGAGGGTAGGTTGTAGATCAGTGGAGGAAGATTTGGACGTGTGGTTCTCCAAAGGTTGGCGAATGAGCTAGTAAATTGGCATAACAATGACATGCATACGTCACACGATCTTTGTGCTAACATTTTCTCTCTAAACACTCTCCAAACGCATTCGTCTCTATCAAACTCGGGCCCGTATCAGAAAGATGTTGAGGAATCGCCCATGGTGTCGATATTTCTACTTTAACCTGATGTCATGACGCTACGTTGAGCACTACAGGGCTGCCGCGATCAGCGGGACGGGCGTTGCGAACGAGGAAAAGAGCACGCACTTAAGCCCGTTACGATGATTTGTATAAATGCAACCAGCGCCGATTAGGATTGCACCACCCTCTTTGGCGGGGGGCCTCCTGCCTGAAACGCTGCGCCGAACTTCTCCACTTAGTCGATTCAACTGGCACGCACGTCCATCTCCATAACCCGACCACCTCCCACCACCCCACCCCGCCTCGCCCGGCGTGCCCCTACCGTCGTCCCCGGGTGAGGCTCCGCGAAGGAGCCCACAAAACCGTCAGATATCATCGTCATCGGAGAAGAACTCGTCTTCATCGTCATCAGCAGAGATCAAGTTCGTAAAGTCCACCTTGTATCGAAGCAGACCACCGATCCCACCGAATCCTTTGACGAACTGTGCGCCCTCCTGTGACCGATTCGTCACAAATTCTAGGTTCGCACCAAATTCTTTGTACTTTTCCGCGAACCATTCAAGCAAGGGCTGAGGCTCCTGCGACGGCTCCATCTCAAGGCCAGTTGACTTGTCTACGAACTTCTCACGATCCTTTTCCTGTTCCTTGTTCACATGGACGATGATCTCCTCTGAACGGTGAATCAACAAATCGTCCAAGTGAGAGTGACTAAACCTGATACCTCCAGCCGCATTTCGAAGCGTGAACCGAGTGATGTCCAAGTTTTCCCAAACAATCAAAGTTTCAACAGCACCAAGTTCGAGTGCCTTCAGAGTGTCCGCGATACCGAAACAGTACTTGCCCGAATCTTGGCTGATCTCGTCAAAGTACTTCTGGATCAGCTTCTTCTCCTGGACGAACTTTACATTCGCCAAAGATTCCGCTGCCAGATCGATAGCCTGGAACGCACGAGATCGGCATCGGCTCGATAGATGTAGGAACGCGCCCACACACCTGATTGAAGCCATTTTCACCTCCATAGCTGACATCAACGACTTTGATCACCTTTGCCGCAAGGCGAGGATCAAACATGTCACTCTGACTCAGTTCGGTTTTGAAGTCCGCACTGCCCGCCAGCACCAAGCCGGTGACGTTGACCTTGTCATTCAGGATGAAGTGCTGAACCGCTAGTTCAGCGACCTTTCGTACGTAGTTGTGACGCTTCTCGTCACGCAGACGTGAGAAACGCAGCGCAGACTGTCCGCCACGTCCATGCTTCTTCGGCAGATCGACGGTGAATTTATGGATCACCTCGCGCGTGTTTCCAGCAAGCGTTCCAAAGAGCGTCCCGTTGCCGTCCATGACTATGAAGCCAAAGCGAGAATCGGACTCGAGCAGCTCGGAGAGAGCTTCGGTATGGAACTTGTTGTCACAGAGGTACAGTGATCTAAGCGGGCCTCGGTTTAAGCTATGTCAGACAGTGCGCGCTGAAGGACTTACGTATTTATCGGTTTGTGTGGCTCGAAGTCGAACGAGACTTTTTTTTCCTTTCCTTCATCAGTCAAGATTGTACCCACGAACAACACGAGGCCGTTCGGTGGCACGCGATTGTAAAGTTTGAGCCTCTGCTGCGTGCTGGTGATGGCGGCAAGCACAGACAAACGGTTGACACGAGACTTGATGTTGGAAGCCGTGCCATATTCCTGGGTAAGCATGGCCGACGCCCGTGAGATTTGATCCTGCAGAGAGGGAGAGGGTACGTGAAACGGGATTAACGGGACTAGAGGAAATTTTACTTTGGGAGGAATGATCAGACTGATCATGGAGGTCCCGGCACTGCAGATGTATTCTGACTGAACATCCTGATGCCTCAGAGGCGGGGGAGGTGCGCACCCACGAGCAGAGTCAAGGCTCTTGATGAGTTTCTTGACTTTCCACATCTGAATATTCTGTTCAGCCTGGTCTTGACTCATTTTTTTTATTTGAATACACGTCCCCTCGAGACTTGTGGAGTCGATAGGAGCGTCTGAGCTGGACAAAGGTAAGTTATGTGATGTGATGTTATGTGACAGACAATTACACGAAGCATCGCTTTATAGAATTTATTTTGATTTGATCAATTTCACACACACGAAACTTTCCGGCCCGCTTGACCGGGTGCTTTGTTGCGCTCCGCCACGTGGCCTCACCTTAGTGCCGTACAATACACCATGTCAAGCACATCAGCTAGTGCTACGGATCATCCCAATGCTGTACACGGCAATCAGAAGCAATCCACTCTGCTCCCTGAACTCGCCCAAAGGACGCGAAAAGGAAAAGAAAAGGAATCGGGTCCTGGTCCAATTCGTACCTCAACGACACCACCTCATCGAGTCAAGAAACTTGTTCCTCCGCGACCCTTCCCCACAGTTTCTGCCGCCGTTTCTGCAACAGGACCGCGTTCCGCACACCACGAGGGGAAAAACTACGTTACTATCACGCGTAAAACGAAATTAGGTGCATATCTCAGGCGCTGCAAGGACCTAGTTTTGAAGGACGGGTGCGTTCGCTCACAATCGAATAACGCCGACACCCGACGATCTGACACCAACTCAGATACAAATCCCTCCATCTCTTTGCTCTCGGTGCGGCTATTCCGCACCTCTGTAAGCTAGCGGAGTCTCTGCCCCATATGCTCCCATTCTCCTCAGGAGAGATCCGAACGGAGATTCTGACTGGAACTGTGGATGTACAAGATGAAGTTTTGCCTGAGGACGAAGACGAGGAAGTAATTTATCGCACAAGAGCAAAGTCGAGCCTCAAGGTGGTGATGCTCATCGGAGACGGTATAGACGACTCGGGAGCAGGGGGTGGCAAGTGGGGTGCACGAGGCAAGCGACGGAAGCGTGGGAGCTTGATTTCGTCAAAAATAGACGACGGTGTAGAAGACGGTTGTGACACAGCAAAGGGACGCCTTGAGTGACACTGATACGTTTTGGATTGCTGCATGTGGAATTGACTGGTTTTCCGGATACTTGATATTGGTCACCTGTCACGTTGACTGCAGACAACTGGGTTGCAGATGAATGATCATGGTAAAAGCAGTCTCCAATTGAAATGAAAGCTTAGATTACTCCTTAACGCGCAGCATGTACAGTATGTCATTACAATGATGTGCTCGGGTTGTACCTTTTGTTTTGAATGGCATTCGGTATGATGGAACATCATCGAAGGGTGAATGAAACAAGTATATTGAGCTTGATATCTTCACCGGTGGTTTACGTGTCTCCTATCCGTCGCACTCTAGCGCCAGTTCGCGACGTCATGCAGGCTTGGCCTGCTAGGAATGCTTTCCCAACACCTCATCCCTTCCCAGATGACGAGTTAGAAAAGGGTAATAGGAATCGGTGCCCCAACGCGAAGATTGGATCAAATTTCTTCGCGTTGGGTCACCGATTCCCACTTCGAAGGCAAAACAGTTCCATCTGCGGCCTCACTGAACTCTCGTAATTGGCGGTGTCGGTCTTTCCTGGGTCATCTATATTGACGGTCAAAGTTCACACATGGGCCCACGTGCAGCCGTCGTACCCCTTGGCAGGTGTACGAGGCAGTTGCCAACAATCAAAGCCGCTGTCTTCATCAGCATTTCCAAGAGGATTGGCATGGGCATCAGCTAATGAAGCGGAACCTCCGGGGTGGCGTGAGCCAATCAAAGTCTGAACATGATAGACGTGTGGGAGAAAATTTACCAACTATGGTGACCTTCGGGGAAAACGCCTGAAAGACGATTACGGTACGTGACAAAGCCCCGCGCGTGGCCTGATTTCATCGACCCCATATCTCTAGCTCCGATTCGCATGGGAATTATGACGATCAGCTAGTGAGAGTGGTGCAGCTCCGCAGGGGTAGTGTGGATTTCTATTCCAATTCGAGTAGAGGGTGAAGGGCGTGTGGTATATATTCATATGATCGTAGGATTAAAAAACCCACCACAGGGCCTTCTTGATCGCCAGTTCACACAATCATGCCCACCGTATTTCTCGAGACCAATGTCAAGGTAGGTGAATATGATCCAGTACAGGATTGTGCTTACCCAAACAACTCATGCAGATTTCCAACCCGCAGTCGTTTGTTCTGAAGCTCTCCAAGGTAGAGTACATCCCGCTTTCCTTCTAGCCTGGCTTTGGACTATCGGGTTACCATAGGCCGCAGCGAACATTCTGGGAGTACCTGAAGGTTTCGTTATGGTTTCGTACAGGTACAACGAGTACTTCGCGTTCGCCGGAACTTTCGAACCCGCCTTCTCGCTCGCACTCGTACGTTGGGTCTTCTGCCGAATGAATGACCCTATGAATCATAATTCTGTTAGATTGCAGCGGGAGTTATTACACCAGAGAAGAACGATGTATACTGCAAGGAACTTTTTGCGTTCTTTGACAGGGAGCTCGGGGTTGGAGGGGACCGGGGTTACATGTAAGAACAGAAACTGTCTTTTGATGCGACTGACCTTGTCGAACTAAAACATGATGCTTTAGACAATTCAACGACGCCGATAGGGCAAATTTGGGGTGAGTCCACGTTCGTACTATGACGCATACGCTAAATGCCTTTGTAGCTTTCAAGGGATGACTGTTGCGAAGCTATTGGGATAGGGAGCAAAGTAGTCATGTCATGTGGTGAATGGCATGCGTGGACTTCCGGCAACGCGGCATCGCTACCTGGCAGGTTTAGGAGGAGCCTAAAATCATTCACCTCTACTTCTGTACTTTGGTTACAACATTCGCATCGCACTCACAATTGCCTACGATGCCCCTAGCATCGTCGGGGCTTTCGTCGTTCGTGGCGCGACAAGCGTCCCGAGCTATACATAATCCACCCAATGTAACTTCTGCTCGTAGTCTACACACTCCATCCTTCGCACCTCGAGGCGCCCCTCATCAACCATCTCCTCTTACCTCCCGTGTCCTCCACAGAACAAGGGCGATCCTCAATGCGTTTGTCGGTCATCTTACAACCCCGGGTACACTGCGAGCCCCATGCGCTGCGCCACGTTCCCTACAGACCATAGCGACTCGGATGCCCACGATCGAGAATACCTTGTCTCTGCCTGTTCGCCATGCCCTTTCCATGCGTATGGGTTCTCCGCGCCTCCCTCGTCCCCCTGGCATTCCACGTAACATCACGCAAGTGGGCCTCGGCACAGCCCGAAACTTCACAACGGGCCGCCCAATTTTCCAGAGCCTCGCCGATAAAATGCACAACATCCCTGTGGCAAGCCGAGCATTCCTGGAAGCCGACTTTGATACGAGGATGAAGGGTGACAATGCTCTGACTTTGAAACTGAAGCGTGCCCGCACCAAGTCGAAGAAGCGGACCTACCCTACCTGCGCTAGCAACAAAGTGGATTTCCATCCCGCCGTTGGAGCAGTGGAAGCCGAAGCCGAGTTCGACGAGTACTTCACTCTTGCTCAGGTTCCCGACGTATCAACAACACTTCTGGTCCCTCTCGCGCCGACGCCAACGGCGCGCATCCCACTTGCACACACATTCGCGTACGACCGCCACCCACTCGTCCCATTTTTAGAGCTATCAGCGCTCCACATCGACACCGAGCGGCACGCATCACGCGTGCACGCGCTCTTCGAGCAGCTTGACGCCGCGCAGGTATGGACCAAAGGCGCGACGTGCGAGACGCTTGGCGGGGCGTGCGGCATCGGTGTTCTGCGCGTTCGCTTTACGGGGTGGTCGGCGCATGCTGTACGTGGCATACTAGGCGAGGCGGCGACAGGGTGGTGCATCCTCGAGGAAGAGCGCGTCGAAGAGTCTAAAGACGAGGAACCGGAGGACGAGGCTGCTATGTCGCTGTCGGACGTTGGTTCTGCCCTGCCGCCGGATGGCGCGGGCCTCGCAGAGCTCAACTCGAATTCGCCCATCGACCCAGCATACTCTTTCGTCTTTCCCATGCTTGACTTTTCCGCGTCGGCTTCGCAACCCCCATTGAGAAATTTCGCCCCGGGTGCTGGCGCGGATTCTCCGCTCTCCGGCTTGGCTCCCAGCGCCTCGCCGAGCGACCCTGACATGTTTTCCGATTTTGACTATATCAGTGACGGGGGTTTCGGTGGCGGCACAGACTCTCCTGGTTGGATCGAGCCTCCGGATGCACTTAACTCCTCACGAACCCGAAGTTGGACCGGTATAAGTTTCAGCTCCGCATTCAGCCAGCGATTGGAGGAGGCTCCGTTCGAGATGTATTGAACATTCTGCTATTCTTTTCCCTCCCTATCCTCCTTCCGTACGATTGGCGTACGGTAGCCTAACTCGACTTACACTCACTTTTTCCAGTTGTTTACCTTCTGAGATCATAATTGTCCGGCGAAATACATCAGGTGTATTCTTCATGCTTTGGCCAATTCATCACCTATTTACCACACTCAGACAATCTTACGAGCCATTGGTGCGTCGCCTGACATCTCCTTTATGTGCTCACGCCTTGTGCCCCCTGTTACGCACCCCAGCATTAGAAGATCTCATCTTTGGTCCTCATTACAAGCAGGATTTTATGAAGTGTCCAATTGGCAAATTTACAACTGTTATTGATACCGTCGAGCGCCAGCCGGTTCTGGTCACCAACTAACGGGGCGGCCCAGTGCGTGAGATGTCGTTATCTATCTAGTCTAGCGAGACGGATCGAGGTTGCTGAGTTTGTAACCGCTCCGAGCCTGGTGAAATTAAGATCCGTGCTTGCGCCCTTCCTTCCACCGTCATCTGGCGCGTTGTCACACCGAAACACCTGCGGGCAACGCTTACGGCTCGAGTTCGCTCCTGGCTACTCCGCTCTGAATCCTCCGGGTTTGCTTCCGCTCTTCTTCGCCACGTACATCTATCTCTTACGGCTGGCCAACGCACAAGACCAGCGGGCAATCACCAGCACCGATCTTTTGATGCCCCCCCGCTTCCACTCAAGCTCCCAACAATCAGCGGCGGTTGGACCCAACAGGCTTCCGATGACTGGCCTACGATGCCATAGGTCACTGCCAGGTACTGTATGCCTAGGTGCTGGTCATGCATGGATAGCGCTCCATGGACTTGAAGGCTCGCAGTAATCACGCGGGGTAGAAAATGCAGAACTGAAGGCCGAAAGAGAAATCAAGGGAATTGTGAGCGGTTATGAACCCAAGCGACGCTGACTTGCTATGATCATCGTAGTAGCATAATACAATGTCCGTTGTGCGCATGGTTTTATAAGGATGGGCTTGTCGATTCAGGCACATCGTATGGTAGGTCTCCGACTCCCGTCACTATGATCCATGAAAGCCTTTTCTTGTTCATGGGAAATAGCGTGAGAGTTCTCGACAAAATGATTCTAGAGGTCTATTCTGGTTACCTTGAGGTGAAGGTTGTTGGAAACTGTTATGCGGCGGGGATACTTCAGCCATTCTCCTATCTGATCCGCTTCTTGTTGTGGCAGGTGGGAAGCGGTTGGGGACGTCGATGACTCGGTATCTGTGTCATCGATCATCCCCTATTCCAATCCGGGTGTGGGCAGTGGGTAGTAGATAAGCGTGCCCCGCCAGAGAACCTTGTCGATTGCTACTTGCCAATCATGCCTACTCTCATTCTCGAGACAAATGTTAAGGTAGATCTAGTCTAGTATGGGAGGGCCTCTACCCACTCAATTCGTGCAGGTTGCCGACCCAAAGTCGTTTGTTCTGAACCTCTCCAAGGTACAACCCACCTCGATACCTTTTCCAGCCCAGATGTCCTTTCAGCGTATACGATAGGTCGGGGCGAGCATTCTGGGGAAACCGGAGAAATTCATGTTAGTCTCGTATCGTCACAACGAGTACGTTTCGTTCTCCGGAACGTTCGACCCCGCCTTCTTGCTGGACATTGTGCGTCTCGTCTACGTGCTCTAAACAAATGAACCGGCCATTTATATTCCTCCTAGACGAGCCTGGATAATATCACGCCAGAGCAGAACGAGGCATACAGCAAGGGCTTGTTTGAGTTTCTCCTCGTGGAACTGGGAGTTCCGGGAAACAGGGGTTACATGTAAGCATGACTCTTTTCAGTTGTGACCATGGGTCGTACCAACCAGGACACGTCTCAGAAAATTCAACGACCCAGGCAGGGCATACTTGAGGTGAGTCATACACTCATGGGAGCCGTGAAGGTTTCCATTGAACAACATCTTGCAGCTACCAAGGAACGACTTTTGCGCAGATTTTCGGAAAGTGAAAGTGAGTGTACGATGGATTGTGTTAGTAAAGTTATAGTGTACGATATATGAATCTCGGGTAGCTATCCCTCGATTCCTGGGAGTGCTGATTCGGAATATGATGGTGATACGAGGCAAGCTTGTGATATGATATGACGAATCGAACGTGTGTGAGCGACCGACCAGTGTTGGATGACCAACTTGAAGCCCCTCGCAATATCCCAAAGCTGGCGTTCTCCATCTCATCCAATCGTTCCATTCTCCGTTCGAGCTCTCAAAACCTGACCTCTCCCGCCCTAAGACTCGCTCAGGTAACCCGACTTTGCTGTATTCGTCCCATCTCATTGACCCCCTTCTCCTAGACTTTCAGAGCCCTTAGTCATAGTTCAGTCCCGAGAATGCCTCCCGTAGAGAGCCCAACCGATGGTGAAAAATATGACGTCGTCTTTATCGGAGGCGGTAGCGGAGGCTCAGCTGGTTCGGTATGCCCTCACTTGATATGTCGTCATGACCTGGCGCCTACTCCATCTCATTTAGCGTCGCGCTTCACTTCACGGTGCCAAGACAGCAATCATAGAGGAATCAGGAAAATTGGGCGGCACTTGCGTGAACGTTGGTATGTGTTGGTCCTCCGGTGGTTTGCATACGTTCACAAGCGCCCCACCCAAGGCTGCGTGCCGAAGAAGGTGAGTATTCTGTGCAAGTCTTCAGATCTTCGTTTTGTTGAGATGCTGGAAGATCATGTGGCATGCCGCGGATCTCGCAGACAAGCTTCGTCATGCAGTCAACGGCTATCACTTCAACCTGCCCCAGGACGGCCCCAAGTTCGCCTGGGCCTCTTTCAAGCCTCAGCGCGACGCATACATCCGCTTTCTAAACGGAATCTACGACAAAACATCACCGGGGAAGGTGTCACATACTACGCCGGTCACGCCAAGCTCACATCCCCGACTAGGATCGAGATTGTTCCCCAGGAGGGCAAAAAGTACTACATAGACACTGACAAGGTGGTCATAGCCACCGGTGGACGCCCGGTCATTCCCTCGGACAAGGACATCCCCGGCGCGTCGCTCGGCATTGACTCAGATGGGTTCTTCGCTCTCGAGGATCAGCCCGGCCGCGTCGCAGTGGTTGGCGCGGGTTATATTGCAGTTGAGCTGGCAGGGGTGCTGAACGCGTTGGGCACAGAAACACACATTATCGCTCGCTACGACAAGGTCCTTCGCACCTTTGATCCTGCCTTACAGGACGTTCTCTTGCCATGGATGCAGCACACCGGCATCAATTTCCACGGCAACAGCAAAGTGGTCAAGGTCAAGGGCGAGCGTAATGCCCCCCTTACCATTCATCTCAACTCTGGCAAAACGATCGAAGTCGACACGCTCATTTGGGCGATCGGTCGCGAGGCAAATACGGCGCACCTCGGCCTCGAGGACGTCGGTGTCAAGCTTGATCCCAAAGGGAACGTCGTCGTCGACGAGTGGCAAGAGACAAACGTTAAGGGCATCTACTCGATTGGCGACGCGCAGGGCAAGGCGCTTCTCACACCGGTCGCCATTGCCGCCGGAAGACGGCTTTCCAACAGGCTCTACGGTGGAGAGAAGTTCAAAAACGACAAACTCGACTACCATAATATCCCCACTGTTGTCTTCTCGTGAGCCTTTCAGAACTGTGCTGTGTCTGCCATCTTTGCTAACCGATAAACGTTCGGAATTCAGCCATCCCCCCATCGGAACTGTTGGTCTTACTGAGCCCCAAGCGCGTGAGAAGTATGGTAGTGACGCTGTCAAGATTTGTTCGCACTCATTTATCAACGCTCTTGATCCCTGCTAACGCACCCAGCACAGACCAATCGTCCTTCCGCGCGCTTTACTTCTCAATGATTCCTTTGGAGCACAAAGAACCATCGTTGTTCAAGCTCGTGGTTGTCGGGCCAGAAGAACGTGTCGTCGGTGTTCACGTTATCGGCCTGGGTAGCGACGAGCTTCTTCAGGGCTTCGCTGTTGCTGTCAAAATGGGCGGTGAGCAAATTTAGACATATCAGCAATAATTAGGTCTTCTGATCACGGTTGGCTCATACCCAGCAACGAAACGCGAGTTTGACGACACAGTCGCAATCCACCCGACCTCTGCCGAGGGTATGTGTATATTTTCCATCATTTTGATTATCGGTCTCACCGTTCGGTTTCAGAATTGGTCACGTTAAAGTAGATAAAGGAAAGCTCTTTGGACATGAGTGAGGATGTACACTAAGTTTCGGTCCACGTTTCTGTGGTTCTCAGGGTGAAGATTTCGCTGTAGTTTCGTGCAACACCACAGCAGATTTGGGGGTAGAGGGATTAGTTCATACCCACTGGAATCAAACAATTTCAACAGACAGGAATAGCAGGGTGGCATTGCTCTGCGTGTTACGCTTGTCTACAAATCGATGCGCTGGAAAGTGCAACGTCGAGTGGGGGTGGGCCGGCTAAAGGTTTGCACATATGATCAACCGAACGAACGCAGAGCTGCGAACGACCGTACCAAACTGTCTCCGGAGGGCAACTTCATTATCGCAACATGGCCAAGATCCTCCGATAGTCTTCGCATACAGTTTGAAATGTCTCCTCCAACTTCTCTAAGCGCTCCTTTTCCTCGAGTTGAGCCAGTACTTCCTGTGTACACAACCGGCCAGTCAAGCGAGTCAGTCCCATACACCCACCATACGCCCATGAAGCGAGTCGTTCGCGGGACGATATCAATCGCTGCACTCACATAGTTGAAGCGGTACAGCCTCTCCTTCACCTGCAGCCTGTAAGCTTTGGCGGTTCGCGCGTCCGCAGGGTTCAGGTGCATTTGGATGAGCATCTCCACGAGCCGGTGGAACTGACGCTGTATATCGTGACACCATTGTCACACGGGACGTCAAGTGCGTGGCGCGCGGAAAGTAGAGGGGAAAGGGGCGAACAACGTGAGCGAGAGTGGTAACACAACAAAACTGAGGAAACGCGCACCCCGGCGATCTTCAACTCCTTTCTCCACCGCTCCAGCCACGCGCGATCTGATGGCGGGCCCAGCTTGCCCCCCGCCGTCTTTCCCTTTCCCTTCGCCGACGTGCGTCCACGCCCGACCCGCCCGCCATCGTGAGATACCGCTTCGGAGCCGAGGCCCTCGGACATGAAGGCCGTGTGGGCGAGAAGCATCGCGAGGTCGTTGCGGTCGCGCAGGTCCTCAAAGGCCTCTGCGGGATCCTCGACCGTCAGCTCAGATATCGTGGGCTTGGAAAGGACGTATTCGTAGATGGCCTTGTACAGCGCCGCTACAGGCGAATGCTGGGTCAGCGCGAGAGGAGAGGGCACATGCGGCACACTGACACCCGTGTCCCTGATGTTGGTATGGGGGAACGATCACGAATTGACTGAAAAGGTCATCACGAGGTGCCAGACGATCAGAGAGAAGAGGGACACGGACCTCAGTCGGAGGCGGACCTTGTCCGGAAAGCAGTAGAAGGGATACAGCGAGGAGTAACCCACAAAATGATACGTCTCTGTGACTGGGGTCGTCCGCCGTTTGCGTTTTTCGTATCTATTCTCATCAGCACTCATCGAAATGCCGAAAGGGCGCAAGGGACGCACAGGACCGTAAACTCCCACGAATCCTCTGCCTCGTTGATGTAAGAACCGGCCTCGATGTAGAGCAGAATGAACAGCTGCATCCGCCGGTGATATTCTCGGAACCCTGGGGTATTCCACGTTGCCTACAACAGAAAAGTTCAAAATCGATGGAGTGGGCGAAACTCGGGGCTGACAACACGAACATGCCACACTTCATACACGATCGCGTCTGGGTCATCCTCAGGAAGCGTAACTGCCGCGCCTTTCCCCTTTGTTGCGGTATTCGACGCAACGCGTGTGTATGAAGCGATCTTCTCCCCTGGGGGACGAAACGACACGGCATCCTCTTCGACGCGCGCGAGGAACTTGGCTTCGTTTCGATAGTATCCCTCCGGAATACACTTCTCGAATGTCCCCCGGACGTCATCGAGGGTCGAGGACGGCAGCTTCGCGGAGTACCTGACGTCCAGAAACTGCACCAGGGAACCAGACGCGAAGCGCAGCTACACGGCACGTCGTCGTCATTCAAGGGAAAAGATCGCGTTTAGGGACGGACGGAGCGCACGTCGATCACGAGGTCAGAATACCCATATATTTGCTCGTCTTCGCCATAAATCTGAGCAGCAGAGATCAGCGCGGTCCGAGGAGGGGCCCCCTCAAGGAATGCGTCACGAACAGGATAAGTAAAAGTCGGGTGGAAGTTCTCGTATTCTTCGTTATCGCCGAGCGCTTCCTTGTCTTTGTTCGCGCGCACTGCGTCATGCCTGAGCTGAGACCGCGAACGGGCCATGGGAACCAATGGAACCAATAGGCATACCTAGAGATAGGTGAAGCGCGTCGTTAGAGCTTGCGGTCCAGTTAGCCATGTGTCGAGTTGTCTCCAAACTGGTGCTCAAGCTGCCGAGCGATGTTAACCGCGCACGTGATGTCTGCTTTGTTGTCTGGACAGAAATTGTGTCTATTCGCCCTTTTGTATTGTCTTTGTCACGCGCCGCCTACAATATGAAGTACAAAAATCGACCTGAATAGGGCCGTGAACGATGCGTCATATGGCGCACAACCCTGGATCAGCATATTTTGCGGTGGTGCGTGCTGCAACCCCGACAGTTGGGACGCGATGGGTGCGCGTGCATCAGCAATTCAGCAAAAAGACTTCTCGCTACCTCATCACCTCACCCACTCACGAGCAACTTCAAGGGCAAGGGATCCCGCAAGTTTCTCTTTCCTTCGATGTTAGTAATACACCCAATGTAGATACCCACATATTACAGATAACTCCTCTGCTACCCCCCTGTGCCTGTAGTCTACGGACATCGGGGAGAAGCGTCAAGAACAAATCTTTTGCAGCTGGGTCTTGACCCAAAATCGTGCATTCAGGGTCATCTCCGTCCCGACCGAGAGAGTGGCCGATCTCACGCACAGATTGCATGAGCTGTCGTGCATCACGAAGCGGGCCGTCAAGGAAGTATCTCTCACTGGAACTGAAGATACCCTGTGCACGGAGTCCGCCTCGAATGGTGAGCATATGGGACGCGAGCGTGCGAGCATACCTCAAACAACCTGGAGTGAGCCACAAACACAGCAGCGTCATTGACGAGTGCCCGAAATGCGATCGCTTATGTATCCGAGCAAAAATAAAATAAATAAACACTTGCTGTCCGAGGGGTAGAGGTAGCTAGACTTACCGCGGACTCGCACTAAGAGGTTGTCTACCACGTAGTCAGCAAACTCGCTGAACATGCGATTGCGCAACCCTCTTGGAAGTGCAGAAAAGCTTTCCGTCAAATCGGACATGCCAAATTGCCGTAACAGCTCGAGCCGTTCTTCGCGTCTATCGGAGGCTAAGCCAATGTTCACTCGCGCTTGATGTACAACAAAGTATCGACCGATGCGCTCGTATGGCATCGTGTTGACGCGCATGGAAAGCACGTGGCGCGCTGGGGGAAGCACTCCCGATGGATCTATCTGCGCAAGTTCGGCAAGGCAACGCAAATATTCGATCTTGTGGGTGTAGTTTCGTGGGTGCCTTTGTCCCTCCCATTTTAATACCATGTCTGGACGGCAACAGTGACGGATACGCACCCCGACTTGCGATCCGTAAAGGTGCCATCCCACAGAGCATCGAGGACTCTCAGAGTGCAAGAACGGAAGTGATAGTCAACATGCAATAGCGTCCCTATCGCATCCCAGCTCCTCGTTGACACTGGAGCGATGAGAATGTCACCCAAATAGCGACCTAGTGTGAGGGCAATGACGTCGTGCAAAAGTTCCGTAGGGAAGAAGGATATGTCCATGAAGAGAATGAACCTCTGGATGAGAGGTCAGCCTGAAAGAAGGGGTGAGACGATGGCCGGACCCCAACGGCCCGGACAATGACATCGATCCCTTTTGATGTGTCGTGTCAGTGCAAACTTTTTTATTCAGTCTTCTGGCTGTAGACTTTGTGAGTGTGTCATTGTGTAAGAGCCGTACCTGTTTTTTTTTTTTTTTGAGATTACGGAAGGCCACGCGGATTCACTTTGTGTCTCTCGCGCGTCATCAAAAGGTTTCCCGAACGCACATTCGTTGAACTCAGTTCCACGAGAAGGCGAAGGCGTGGCTCTGATCGATCCGCTTTTTTCTGAATTGAGCGTTACAGAGTGTCCCACGTTGGCCCGACTTGATCCCGATAGCGTGAATCTTGCGAGAGCGCGGTATATCTGGCAGCAAGACCAGATCGCCAAGTGATGTCTTATATGGCTGAGATCACGCCTTGAAGAAGGTATCATCGTCGTGCGCTTGATGGTGTTCATCACTTCAATTTCGCACTCGGTTACATGCTGGTCCCATGAAAGCAAACTTAGTCAAGAGACAATGCAAAAATACGTGTTAGGATTTTAGTTTCCGTCGGTTTCTCACCTCAGGAAACCAAAAAAAACCAGCAGAAACCGGGAAACCGGGAGACTGGGAAACCCATGTCTGGTTTCCCGGAAACAACCTGAGAGTATCTTTAATGGAAACCTAAGAAACTAACAGAAACCTGTTGAAAGTATGGAAACTGGTAGAACTATAGTATAGTAGGAAAAAAATCACTGAAAATGGTCAGAAATAGGGTATACATCGTTTCTACTTGTAATTGGAAGTCGATTCGAGCTGGTACAGATCTAAGCCTTGAGGGGACTCTCAGGTATATACAGATCAGCATGGAATGCAGATATCATTGAGGCATCAGCACAATGAAGGGATTCATCGTCACCATTGTTGTCTGCACATTCCAGTGCAAGGTGCCAGCGTCGCTCACTCAGACGGTTGATGTGACTATAGAAAACATTGTTTTCCAGTGTGCTTCATGATGTCTACCAGGTTTCCCAGTTTCTGGGTTTTTGGTTTCCGGAAACTGGGAAACCAGTGGAAACCAATGAAAACCCAGGAATTTTTTTGGTGGTTTGCGGATGTACCCACATAAGAAATTTGTTTTCATTGTGACCAGTGCATATCCATCCTCCCCGATCCATGTTCTGTCTTCATTGTGTATCCGGAATTGCGAGCATGTCACTCAGAGCATCGCTTGGGGGCCAGAATGAGGGCAAAGTGCTGTCTCATCCGTTGCCTAAAAGTAAAGATGTTATGTATGGCATCATGCACTCCAGGAGAAGGAATCAGTGCATTGAATGTAAGCAATACAGTACAGTATGGATGATGTGGCTGCTCATGGTGTAGAAATGACACTCAGGCGGTGGGAACACGTGAGTGGGCAAGATGGGCTGATGGACTGTTGACGCGGCACAGGGTCAGGGATGCGTGTAAACAATGCAGAGTGGTGGTAGAGTATGAGAAGGGGACTTTGTTTTTGAAGTGCATGCCAGGGGTTTTTTGAGAACAAGGAACACGACAATGATACATTTGCAGGCAATAAGAGGCTACTTTTTATGTTTTACAAGTATGTTACTTAAGGAATAAAATAGGAGAGTGTTTTTTAGGAGTTTTTTGGAGTTGGGAACGGAAGTAAAACAGTAATGAAAATGTATAGTGGAAGGACTTCAGACTTCAACAGAAATAACGCATTGCCTCTCTATGTGGCTGATGCACTTGTTCCGGTTTTGGTGTGAGCGTGCGATTGACTTGCGCATTTGCATTTTTCTTGGATACGGAGTCATGGAGCCAATATGGAATGTTCTTGCTTTTTGCACATTTTTGGTTTTAATGTGGGTCGTACAATGCCTGAGAAGGGTCACAGCAGAATGTATTTTCCCCTGAGGGGAGTGGAAAAAATTTAAGGGATCAAGAATGATCCCGGGGATGTGCCGTGTTGCGCTTTCATGCTCCTCCGCATGTGCCCCTGGCAGCCTGAAACCACCAGCTCACTTGACTTAATCCGCATGGGGATTGTGAATTGGTAATGATTAAACATAGGCGGTAGGAACCAAGGCTACCCTTTCTTTAACCTTGAACAAGGATTTCAATCACTGATAAGGTTCAGCCTGAAAAGGATTGTCCTTGCCATGACTCTTTGTCGCGACAACCTTGTCGCCTACCTCGCAGCTAGCAACCAGCACTTGCTTTGGTGCTTCTGAAACCTCTACTGCAATTTTACACCCAAGTCTTTGAAAGTCATCCAAGGAATCACCAATGTGCACCAGATACCTGGTCAGGCACTGGCAATTGTTTACAAGTATAGTCAAACTGAACTTGGAACCTGGGTAAGGAGATCGGAAGATGGCTCTGCAGTCACCATGGATGTATGTCATGCTTTTGACAAAAAGAAGGAATGGCTGATCCCCAATATGTCCTGTATTCATATCTCATTTTCTAGACATTATTCAACATTAGCTCTTGCTCAAAGGCTTTCCTCGGTGCTGCACTGGGGATAGTAATTGATGATTTTGCCCAGGGCCACAATACCACAGCCCTTCTGACAGGTTTATCCACACTGAGCTGGCAGACTAAGCTGGCAGATATCCTACCAGGAGATTGGGAGCTCTCTGATCCATGGGAAAGCCAGAAGGCAAACTTGATCGATATTGTGGCCCATGAATCTGGCATGTCAAGGTGAGTTGTGACCATTTTGGTCCGTGGCTACCAGGGAGCTCCCAAACAGCTCTTCTCTGTTCAACAGTCATGATCTTAGCTACAAGCAAAATGATACAGCTCTTGACATCACCAAAAATTTGCGCTCTTTGCATGAGCTTCATGGAAAGTTTCATTATTACAATCAGGTCTGCCATTATTTCTCATACATCTCTTATGTGGACCCAGGGGAGGAGGGCAGATGCATGTGGTTGGTGCACAAGTGGTCACAACATTATCTGGCTTACACTTCACCAACTTTGTCAAGAATCATATTTTAAAGCCGTTGAATATGGTGCGGTCTACATATTCCATTGACTCTTCAGACTGGCCAAGCAAGTGAGACATAGACTTCCTATGGACAACGCATGCCTCCATGATTGAAGGGAAAGCAAACTGGAACACTTGCCAGTGCTGGAGGTGTTATATCTAATATTGATGAATTGGTCCATCCTATGTGGGTGGAGAAAGCAAGGGATTAAGACTGATGCCAAATGAAAGATGTCTTGGTTAAAATTATGTCTGAATGATGGTGTAGATCTTGGCACAAATGAAACTACAGTATCATCCATCAGTAATTGTGCCTCTCAGTTTCCAGAGGTTTCTCAAGTTGAGAAACCAGCTAAAACCTGGAGAGTTAGACACTTGGAAACCCAGGTCCATTTCCTCAGAAACCTGGCCAGACAGTCTGGGATGGAAACCTAGGAAACCTACTGGAACCTATGTAACTTCAGATCTAGGTCCTATAATATACAATTTCTAATGGTGCTGCAAGATAGGAACTAGACATGAAGGCATAGAATCTATAAGGAAAGGCAAGTAATCAAACGTGAGCCCTGATTAAACACTATTCTAAGGGCTTTGTGGAATGTACAAGTCTTCACAACAGGCAGATAACATTGACTGATCTACAGCATCATCATCATTGCCATGCTCCAGGATGGCCCTCCAGCACCTCCTGCTCACATGATCTACATGGCTGAGAAGGACTTGTAATGGTTGCCAGTAATGCTTGTGTGTGAATAATGGTAGATCTGAGTTGAGTAGTATAGGTTTCTGAGTTTCTGGGTTTCAAGTTCCCAGAAACCTGGAAACCAATGAAAACCAGTGAAAACCTGGAATCTAATTTGCCAGTTTACTGATGTCTCAAGAGATGCTCTCAAACAGGTGTCCTCCGCGCACAGCATCATCATTGGAAATCCGTGGGACCAACCAGATCGCTCGGTCATTGGCTACCAGCTTGGGTGGTGTGTATTTTCCTCCTCTGGGTACGTGAGTTGGCATACCCAATCACCATTTCTGATCAGATCACGAGCTGGCATGTGACATATATTTAGGTCATTCTCCATCCCAGCAATGTGCCTGGAGTAACAACAATTGTAGGAACATGTCTATAACGAGTGCTCAGTCTTATTGTAGAAGACTACACTAAGTGGGTATCCTGACCTATAACAAGTGCTACAAAAAGTGCAATTAGTTGTGTACGTAGGTAACAAGAGTGTGACTAACCTCAGTCTTATTGTAGAAGACTGAGGGATGGGAAATAAATGAAAAACAAACTATATACATGTCCGTGCATTCATCATGCACCACGTGAGTGTATGACCAAACCATGATGCTGAGGCTGCACTCCAACATGCCCCCTCAGCCTGCGTGGTGCAATCCCATCTCATCTGAAAACTTATCATGCTTCTCACATGTGAGGCCTTTGGTCAAAATGTCAGCAACCTGGTCCTCAGTAGGAATATACTGAAGGCAGATTTCTTCGCTCTTGACTTTGTGTTGCAAGAAGTGGTGCTGGACTTTGATGTGTTTGGTCCGGTCATGGAATTTGGGGTTGTGTGCAATGGTGATTGCAGATTGGTTGTCCACATGAAGAATTGTTGGGGGGTGAGTGTCTATTCCTAGCTCACTTAACAGACGTCTGAGCCAGATTAGCTCCTTTGTGGCATGGGCAGTGGCAATGTATTCCGCCTCAGTGCTCAAGAGAGCCACAGAGTCTGTTTCTTGGAGCTCCAGCTGATTGTGCCCCCTCCAAGCATGAACATGAAGCCGGACAGGGACTTGCGATCATTAACATCGCTTGCCCAGTCTGCATCTGCGAAACCATGCAGTATAGTACCACCAGGGGTTCCACATTGGAAGACAAGTTGGCTGCTACTGGTGGCTCGGAGGTATCGGAACGTGCAATCAAGGGCGTGTTGGTGCTCAGGACCTGGGTTCACGGCATGTCGCCCGAGGGCTGTGACTGTGTATGCGAGGTCAGGGCGTGTGCCGAGCATCGGGTACATCAGTGCGCCGATGGCACTCTGATACGACTTTATGTCGATTTCAGGGGAGGTGAGTTTAGTGAGATGCTCATTTGCGAGGGTGGGTGTGCTGATCGGGTGCATGTTAGATTTCCCATGCCTCTCCAGGGTTTCAATTATGTATTTTTCTTGGGAGAGGGCAATCCAGCCTGCATTGCAATCCCGAGTGATGTGCATGCCAAGGATCCAGGATATTTCACCTAAATCAGTCATCTCGTAGTGTTGTTTCAAGGCTGATTTGTCTTGGTTGATAGTTTCAATAGAATTTGATACCATAGTGATATCATCAACATATAATGCGATGATGGAGATGTCTCCATCACACATTCAGGTGAAAATGGTGTGGTTGGCGTCAGTGTGTTGGTAACCCATGGCACTGAGCTTGTCATGGATATCCTCATACCAAACGCATGCACCCTGCTTTGTGCCATAGAGAGCTTTGATTAGACGCAATACCATGCCTTGGGGAATGTCAAAACTGGGGGGAGGTTCCATGAAGATCTCCTCTTTGAGTTCCCCATTGAGGTATGCTGACTTTATGTCCATTTGGTGGACCTCTAGATTTCATTCAGTGGTGAGGGCCAGTATCACATGCAAGGAGGTGAACTTAGTGACAGGTGCGAAGGTCTTGTCATAATTGATGCCCTCAATTTGCATGAAGCCCTGTGCAACGATGCAGGCTTTGTATTTCTGTATGGAGCCATCAGGTCCTCGCTTGATGCAAAAAACCCATTTGCTCCCGACAACCTTGCGGTCTTTGGGATGTGGGGCAACCTCATACATGCCCATGTGCTCAAACGAGCGGCACTCTTCCTCACACGCGACTTCCCACTCAGCTGCATCAGGTCGGGCCATGGCTTGCACGTAAGTGTGTGGGTCGTCAGTTATGGTGGTTTGGGCCATGTTAACACATTCAATGTTGCGTTTTTGTGAGCCATATGAGGTAACTGTGTAGCAAGGATCATCATCGCAGACTGGTGCGTGGACTGTGCATTTAGGCCGGATGTTGGCTGGTTCAGGCAGGGCAGATGGGTGTGGGATGAGTGTGTTTTCAATCTCTGTTTCACTTTCTGATTGAGAGTCGGACAGGTGCTGTTTAGGAGGAGGTGTGTCTATGGACACTGTTGCCGTCCCTGCATCATCATGTTGGATGATAACGCATTCAAAGGACTGGGACTGAGTTGGTGGGCCCCCTTCATCAAAAATGATGTGGTGGGACTCCAGAAGGTGATGCATGGGGTGATGCATTAAGTGGTAAGCCTTGTGAGTTCACGAGTACCCAAGGAAAATGCACACTAAGGACTTAGCAGCCAATTTGGTGCGTTTCTTGTCTGGGATGTGGACAAATGCATGGGAACTGAAAACGCAAAGGTGGGAGACGTTGGGTTTGTTCCCGCTCCAGGCCTCCTCAGGGGTGGAGTTGTTGAGGGCACACGTGGGTGTGACAGTGTGCAGAAGGACCGCGTACTTGAGAGCAGCAGACCAGAATGATTCTGGTAAGTCAGCATCAGTCAGCATCGCACGGACCTTGTCGAGGAGCATCCGATTCATGTGTTTGGCCATACCATTATGCTGTGGGGTGTGGGGCACCATGAGCTCCTGTTTGATACCTTTTCCCTCAAGGTACTTGGTGATCTCATTGCCCGTGTATTCGCCCCCTCCATCGCTGCAGAGGACCTTCATGTGCTGGCCGGTTTCAAGTTTGGCATGGGTGATGAATGCCTTCAGGTGATGCACAACATCGCTCTTGTGGCACAATCCCTCAACAAACACCTTCCGAGAGTGATTGTCAATGAAAGTGATGAAGTACTCAAAGCCTTGGTGTGAGTGAGTGGATATTTTGCCACAGATGTTGGAGAACATGCAGCCAAGTACTGTGACAGCACACATGTTGGTCAACCTCTGGATTTCATGGCATGTTTGCTTGCCTTTGAGGCAGGGTTCACAGGGGGTGGTGCAGTGCCAGTGATTTCCATACCCTTGACCATGCCCTTTCTGGCCATGTGTAGCATGGTATTGATGTTTAGGTGGCCTAGGTGGTGGTGCCAGGTCTCGACGTCAGCCTTAGAGGCCGTGCTGTGAGCGATGAGGGTGTGCTCATCCGTGGCTTGCACGTTCTTGCCTTCAGCCAGGAAATCATCGACATGCATCATGTATGCTGTTTCCGGGACAGCTGTTTTCATATCCATCACATATAGATTCCTTTGTAGGTACCCATCACATGTGAGGACCCCTCGCTGATTGAGAAGTTGGCAACCATTTCCAGTGAATCAGATGTCAGCGCCACACTTCATGAGGTGAGTGACTGATAAGAGATTGCCATTGAGGTCAGGGATGAAAAGAACATCTTGCAGGATGGCGTTGTGCCATGTTCCGTTGGCGTGCATATGGACGGGAATGTGTCCAACACCGGTGGTGAGGATGGTGCTGTTGTCTCCAAGCATAATGTGAGTAGGGGGTGTGAGGGCAGTGAATGATGAGAACCAGCTGCGGTTGCAGCTCATGGTGCACAATGCACCGGAATCGACTATCCAGTGATGCTGGGTGGACGAGTTGTGATGCGCTCAGAAAGTGAATGCTTCGTTGCCACATGGTGAGGGGTCAGCGGCAATGGCACTGAATAGTTGTACCATGCCCTCGCTAGGGTCTGCAACTGCAATCTTCACGGTCGTGGATGGCTTTGCACCTGTGGAGGTGGTCGACGCCCCCTTCGCCTCCTGCTCCTTCTTCAATTTTCAGCACTCCTTTACATCATGACCGTGGAAGTTGCAGTGTGTACAATGTTTCTTGGACTTGTCTCCTTGTTTATTCTTCCTGTTTGCTTTCTTGGCTGCTTTGGCAAAGAAGGTGGTGGCACTGATCCCCGACGCGTGCACGTGGCGTTGCTCCTCACTGAGGATTTGGGATGTGACAATGTTAGTTGAGATCTCATCAGTTTTGATGGAGTATAAGATCGTCCTGAGGGTCAACATGGATTCGGGTAAGGCTAATATGATGACATATGCAAGGAATTTGTTTTCAAGTGGAAAGCTGAGGTTTGCAAGGGTGCAAGAGGCATGTATGAGTTTACTGATTTGAGGGTCGAGTGGTTCATCTTCGGAGAGCGTGGTCTGAAGCAACTCCTCCATTAAGTGTGCCATGCGTTGTTCACCCTTTCCTTCATAGCGGGCACATAACTTTTCCCAGCAACCTTTAGCATTATTGATTCTGAGGACGGCGCTTAGTGGCTCGTCTGATATGGTGAGGGAGATTTGCATGTGCGCCTCTTGGTCTTGGTATGACCAGTCATCAAAGGCAGTGGGGTCTGCACTTTGGTCTGGCTTGGTGTATGTGCCATCTACTACTGTCCAGAGCTCTCGGAGTTCGAGAACCATTTGAATGTGGTGCTTCCAGAACATAAACTTGACCCCTTCGTTGTCAAGAAAAGGGACATCATAGTGTCATGCAGTGGCTGTTTGGCTCAATGTTGCGGCTCCTGAGGAGGCGTTTCCACCTTGTGGCGAGGACGTGCTGATGCCCCATGCCATTACTATGTTGTGATGTTTTGAAATTCTGGGTGCATGTAGTTATTTGGCTTGTTTAGAGACAACCAGGTCTCATAATCTGTAGGAATGTGTCTATAAGGCCCCTTTTACCAACCAAGAATTCTTGAATCTTGAACTTGACTTGGATTTTGGGATTTTCCGGGAGTGACAGGAGTGACAGGAGTGATGTAAGTGATATGATGTATATAATAAATTAATATGCATTTTTTTATGTTGTCATTTGCATATTTGCATATATGGGGTTACACATGATGTGTCAGCATCAAACTTGTCCGACTCAAGCTCAACATCTGGGTGCTTGCAGCCCCATTTTCACCAGAGCTGCACATACAAAATGTGCACAAAGATGTGCACCCACACATTGGTGACACATATTCTGCCTTAATGACATGCTTGCAATACCCCACTTGGAAGGAGTGGAAGGAAGGATTAGAAAAAATATTTTACATATCACATGTAAACCCAGAAAATCACACCAAAAAATAACTCATATTTGAAATAGACTCATATTAGTTTATTATGTCACTTACATCACACCTGTCACACCTGTCACACCTGGAAAATCCCGAAATCCAAGTTCAAGTTCAAGATTCAAGAATTCTTGGTTGGTAAAAGGGGCCTAATGAGTGCTCAGTCTTATTGTAGAAAACTACACTAAGTGGGTATCCTGACCTATAACAAGTGCTACAAAAAGTGCAATTAGTTGTGTACGCAGGTAACGAGAGTGTGACTAACCTCAGTCTTATTGTAGAAGACTGAGGGACAGGAAATAAACGAAAAACGAACTATATACATGTCCGTGCGTTCGTCACGCGCCACGTGAGTGTATGACCAAACCGTGACGTTGAGGCTGCACTCCAACAACGATCACCTCTGCCTTCGTCTCGGATGGCGTCGGCATTGTCGTGCTGTCCAACGCGGAGGGGAAGCAACCGGCTCTGGTTGAGATTACCTTCGCCAACGCAAGGAAGTTGCTCCACCTCTATGAGTTGCAAGTCCCAACCCCGGCACTGACACGCCCGCTTCACGCCCGTCGACGTCGCCGCGGGACGCTGTCTCATTGGCTTTGGTACCGTCTATCCCGCGGGTTACGGGGCAAACGCGATGCCCTTCGGAAATTGGCTTTCCAGGGTTCCTGCTGACTCTGTCGTGGAGGATGGAAGGGTGAGGAGATTCAGGTTCATTTACATAGGTGAAAAGCGCGATTCAGTGGAAGATTCGGAAGTGTGATTCTCCATGATCGGGTGATGTTCGACCAAGTGTTGTGTACGGTATCGTCATACTGGTCATATTGTGGGAGCGAATGAGCTGAATTGGCACGACAATGTGAGGCACGGCTCAGGCCTGAAATATAAATCAAGGGTGAAGAGCTGTCGCCGAGGACAATTCAAATCACATTACAAGCATGTCCTTTTCGCGACTGCAGTGCAAACCTCATGTACAGGTGTGCCAGTGGGCGACG
>JAGFNK010000529.1:0-35926 GCA_025769875.1 Russula earlei | reverse complement strand
CCCATACTTGATCCCCTTCTTTAAAACAAATGTGGAGGATTGAGGTCCTGATTGCTTGTGATCTCGTGCTCGGTTCAGGGAGGCAGCTACTTCTCTGAGCTGGTTAGTCTCGTTAGTCTTTCTTGGATTGAAGGGAACTTTGATGTAAAGGCAAGGGGCCGAGCAAATGTTGGTTAAAGCCATACCAGACCTCAAAAGGGGGTTTGTTCGTAGCTGTGTTGTCTGGAATTATGTGCAAACTCCATAAAGGGAATTAGTTCTGCCCAATTGTCCCTTGATGGTTGCAAAATATTTGTAGGTATTGTTCTAGTTCTTGGTTAACTTGTTCTGTTTTCTCCATCTGTCTGTGGGTGATATGCTGTGCTCGAATGATATTTTGACATTTAACTTCTTCCATAGTTCTTGAGTAACTTTTGCTGCAAACTGAGGGCCTCTGTCTGATATTATTTGTGTGAGGCCTATTCTTCTCCAGACATTGTTCATGATTAGTGTCACTGTTTCATGAGCTGTGATTGTCTTGTGGGCAAGGGGTAATGATTATTGCTTTGCTGAATCAATCTACCACCACTAGGAGGCTGTCAAAGCCTTGTGAAACTGGTAGGTCTGTGATAAAGTCCATGGTAATGCTTTTCCATACTTCTCCAGCTGGTGTAATTGGTACGAGGGTGTTTCTGTCTTTGGGCAGTTCTTGTGCTTTGGCAAATTGTGCAACCGTCTACATAACTTTTGACATAGGTTAGCATTCCTGGCCACCATAGTTTTGGCTGATTAGTTTGTAAGTTTTCCATTGGCCAGGATGCCCAGTGCGAGGGAGTCATGATGTAGTTTCAGAATTTTCTTTCTTAGGGTGTCATTGTTTGGGATATAGACTTTTTTGTTGTAATATTAGTCCATCTTCAAGGTTCCAGTCTGTAAGCCTTTGGATCGTCTTGGTCCATTCTTTATATGATTGCTAACGTTAGATACTTCTGGGTCATAGTCTTTACTGATGTGTTGTTGTTGAAGTTCTTGGTCGCCAATTGGTTTAGTAGCAGAGGTGCATGTTGCTAATTTTAAAATATTTGTGATCTAGGAGCACCTATCCATCATTTTCATTTTTGTATCCCCTCTTTAAAGTCTGGCCACCTGGACAGACCATCTGCTTTGTTCATAGTTCCTGGTGATGAGTGATAGTGAAGTCAAAATTGCTGAGAAGGAGTGCCCATCGGGCTTGTCGTCTTGTGAGCTTTTGTTTTGTCATGAAGTATGTTAAGTTATTGTGGTCTGTCCATAGATCACTGGGGTTGTGTAGTGCCTTCAGGTAGTGTCGGAAGTGGCCAGAGGGATGAGACGATGGCTAGGAGTTCTTTATCATAGATCATGTAATTTCATTGTGCAGGGTCTAAGGATTTCGAAAAAATAGGCTATTGGGTGATATCTATGAAATTCATCAGGTTGTTCCAAGATTGCGCCAACTGCAAAGTCGCTTGCATCGCAGATGAGTCAAAAGGGTTTAGTATGATCAGGTAACATGAGGATCGGGGCCGTTGTGAAAGCTTGGACTAGTTTTTGAAATGCTTGTTCTTCATCGTCTTCCCACTTGAAGGGGTTTTCTTCTTTGTTAGTTAAACTAGGGTCACGCTATCTGTGAGTATTGGTGGATAATCATCGATAGAAGTTGCAGAATCCTAGAACTGCTTGTACTTCTGTAATGTTGGTCGGAGTAGGCCACTTTGTATACCTATTAACTTGTCTTGGTCCATTGATTCTCGTCCTTGGGAGATATTGAGGCCTAGGTAACGAATAGAGGTTTGTCGAAAAAGCACATTTCTCTGGTTTCAAGTATAAAGTCATGGTCTTGGAGTGTCTTTAGGACCTTGTGTGTCCAGTCGTCTAATTTGTCAAGGTTTGCGCCATGATCAGTATATCATCTAGGTAAATGACCACTCGTTCAGTGGCAATGTATTTTGCTAGGATGGTGTTCATAAAGCATTGGAAAGTGGCTGGGGCATTGCAGAGACCAAATGTCATTATCAATGGCTCGAAGAGTCCTAATGGTGTCTTGAATGCTGCGAGGTGTTCATCACCCTCTCTTAGGCAGATATTGTTTGTATCCCATTGTACGTCAAACTTGGTGAAGTATTGAGCTCCTTGGAGTTGTCGATTATTGCCGTTTGCAGCACACTTGGCGGAGCTTGAATTCCACCCAAATCGGCGCAGAAACCCCCTCAAACATGCAGGATAAATATCTCCCTCAAAACAGCTTCAATTCATTACAAACCTATTGTACCTGAATCGCCTGAATGAGGGCTAGGCAGCCCCATTGTTTTCATGAGATTTGAGTGAGAATTGGTGGAGCTGGACTCAAGCCACCTCCACATGTGTATTAGATGAATTACAACTCAAAATCATGGTCTATATCTATTATTTTTCCCTCATGTTGTACCCATGGGCTGTCTTGAGGCAGCCCAATAGTGTTTTTGACTCAAGTGTTGTGTGTGTGCAATGTTGTTTCCAGTGCGATTGGAGTTGCGGCCAGCCACTCATCACCCCTCTCGCCTCTCGATTCTGACCATCCTTCTTGTTTTTTCACAGACAGAGAGGAGTGGGTTGCAAAGAGGGGTCCTATTCTGAAACTCTTTCTACTACAGAGTAGCTAGGGTGTTTTTATATACAGGAGAGAGGTACTAGAGATGAATGGCATGAAAGTGAATCAAGACTGGGTTGAGACAGTCTGAGGCGGTCATGAAAGGCTTGAGACGTGAACGCATCTAGTGTGCCGAGGCGTGCATGCGCGCGTGGTCGGTGGCGAGGGCTGGGCGATGCAATCGAGGTCTTGATGTCGCACACAAGATGGCTTGTGGTGTGCGGTCAGTGGACTGCCTGGAATGAGAGGGAGGTTGCAAGGGATGAAAGGGAGCTGAGGTGTCAGTCTCATGTCATGTCATGTCAGCGTTTTTGCATGTGATTTTGAGGCCAGCCATAATCTTCCTTACACCTCCTGGGGGCTTGAAACTTTTAACCGTCCTCGGTCAAGCGTCTGAATGCGAGTGTTTTGAGCCTTTCACATCTGAATTGAGGCAGTGGTCGCGGCTGCTTGTGCTGCGGAAGACGTGAAGGCAGCGATCGGTGATGGTGATGATGGAAGAGGCAAGGGCGATGGGAAACTGAGGCGATGGAGACGAGGGCGGTGGTGATGAATGGCGGCTGCGTGGTGGTGGTGTTGTCTTGTGGTGGTGGCAGTGTGGTCATCTCCATTGCAGGTGGTGGCAGCAGGCATGGATGAGGAGCGAAGGTGTAGGCAGTGAGTGTGAGTTCATAGATAGAGACATTAGGGTGGCGAGGACTCAAGAAAGAGGATGCGTGGGGCGGCTTGCACGGGGGTGGGATCTGTTGTCTTGCGGCGGCAGTGGCGGGGTCGTCTCTACTGCAGGTGTTGGCAGCAGACGTGGGCGAGAGCATGTGAATGGATGGGGAGGCAATGTGGGAGGCGGCGTGTGGTGTGCTGTTGGTGTCGGCAACTGCTTCTCCTGCGGCGGCGGCTTCTGCTCCTGTTGTGGCATGTCAGTGGCTAAGTTCGTGGCTGAGGCCTTCTTGTCTTCTGGGGTGGTGCTGGTGGCGAGGGGTTTGCGATGGTGTGGCGGTGCTGGTGTCGCACAAAACTACTCAAGCGGCGGCTGAGACTGAGAAGACTGAGACTGAGACTGAGAAGGTGGCAGCAGACTGAGCTGGTGCGACGGTGGAGGCGGACGGGGCGGAGGCAACGACTGAGGGCGACGCAGGGGTGACGGCGGCTGTGGCTGACAAGGGTGTGTGGCGGTGGTGCTTGTGAGACGGTGGTGGAGATGGCAGCGTGTGGCGCTAAGATGTCGGTTGGCTGAGGCTGAGGCTACGGTGGCGGCTGACTGAGACTAAGGCGGCTGGCAAGGCTAAGAGCGCGGTGGCGGCGGTTGACTGATCTGAAGCTGGGGCGACGGAGACGGCTGGCAAAACTAGGGGTGCGGTGGTGGCAGCTGAGACTGAGAAGGCTGAGGCTGAGGGCAGGGTGGAGACGGCAGCGGCTGGCAATGCTGGTGCTATGACGGACTGGGCTGAACTGATGAGTACAGGCGAGGCTAAGATGGAGACTGATGCGAAGTTGGTGGCTGGCACGACTGATGCTACTGTGGCGATGGACGAAGGCGATGGACGAGACTGAGGGCGATGAGACGACTGAGGGGTGCAGGAGCGGATGAGACAAAGGCAGGGGTGGTAGACGAGGCTGCAAGGGCTGAAGTGGCGGGCAGCACTAAAACATCGGTGGGTGAGGTTGAGATGGTGGTTGTGCATGGAGCTGAGACAGTGGCCATAGCAGGCAACACTGAGGGCGCGGGAGCTGGTTGGGCTAAGATGGGACAGTGGCAATAGGCGATGTCACGGCTGAGGCTACGGCGGTGGGGACAGATGAGGTGGCAATGATGGCGAATGCAGGTGATGCTGGGACGGCAAGGGCAGGTGGAGCCGAGGTGATGATGGCTGGCGAGTCGAGGATGGTGGCGGTGAATGAGGGTGACGGGAATGGCGGATGAGGTGGGAACCGCAGGGATGATGGGCAAGGCAGGCGAGGCGGAGGCGATGGTGCACGATGTAGGGATGGAGGCTGGAGCGGGCATGGGTGCAGGGTATGTGTATGGTCAGAATGGAGAGGTAAGAGGGGCAATGAGTGGCTGGCCGTCACTCTCCGATCACACTGAAAACAATGTTGCACACCACAACACTTGAGTCAAAAACACTATGGGGCTGCCTCAAGACAGCCCATGAGTACAACATGAGGGAAAAATAATGGATATAGACCATGATTTTGAGTTGTAATTCATCTAATACACATGTGGAGGTGGCTTGAGTCCAGCTCCACCAATTCTCACTCAAATCTCATGAAAACAATGGGGCTGCCTAGCCCTCATTCAGGCGATTCAGGTACAATAGGTTGTCATATGAATTGAAGCTGTTTTGAGGGAGATATTTATCCCTGCATGTTTGAGGGGGTTTCTGTGCCGATTTGGGTGGAATTCAAGCTCCGCCAAGTGCGCTGAAAACGGCAATAATTCAGGAATCAAAGGTAATGGATATGCATCTTTGACAATTGCTGTATTCAGGGCTCTGTAGTCTTGTACCGGTCATAGATTTCCTCCTTTCTTTTCTACAAAGAAGAATGGACTGGCAATAGCTGCTTTTGATGGTCGGATAGTGCCTCTTTTCAAGTGTTCATCTAAGTATTATTTGAGGGCTTGTAGTTCTTTGGGAGTAAGTTGATAGATACCAGAATCACATCGGGCAATCCCTGGTTTTAGATTGATTGCATGGTCCCATGGTTGGTGAGCAGGAAGGCATTGAGAGGCTTGTTCATTGAAAACCTTTTGCCATTTCAAGAACTGGGCAGGGATAAGTTCGTCTAATGTCTTGGGGGGTGTTTCTGCATGGGCTAGTTTGGTAGCTATGGTTGATTTGGCTCTTATGCTGATTGTCACTGGCCTAAATGCATTGTAGATTTGTTTGTCAACACATGGGTTCAATAGTCCTTCAGTATCTGGGAAGATTAGTGCAGCAACGTTTGCAAACTCAGGTTCTTCTTCTTCAGGAAAAGTAAGTGCTTGTATTTGGTAATTCTGCATTCCAGATGCAGATGCAATGGTTATGCTTGGGTGCATGGTAAGGCAGGTTCGGGGGCAATTCCTCAGTGTGATTGTGTCATTTGCCCAATCGATATCTGGGTTGTGGTGTCATAGCCAATCTGTTCCTAAGATGATGTCGTGATCTCCTGTCACGGTAACTAGCTGTGTCAGTTCACAAGTGTAAAGACTAGTCGATGATCGAGAGGTGTTCAAGAAATGGGCTGGTTCCTGTGTATAAAGAGTAAGGATCCCTGCAGTGGTCGAAGTGTTTTATGCTAAACAGGTTATGGCCAATAGACCCTTCCTAGTATGACTCGGTCTGTTGAGAAGCTAGGGTAAGTTTGTAATGGGATAGACTAGGGCTGGTTTCACTAGCTATATGCATTCAAGTCCATCGGGGACTCTGAACAACGCAGAGAGAGTAGAGGAAGGTAGGTCTTAAGGGAGGAGAGCTCTTCTCAGGGGAGTGAAGAGAGACTCTTAGGAAAGGGAAGGGAAAGGTGAAGAGTAGATGGTGGATGGTGTGTTGAGAGTTGATGAAATGGAGAGGTGGATGTGGTTTGAGGATTAGGAGCGAAGTGGGTTGCAGGAGAATATGTTTGGACAAGAGTAGGTTGGATTCTACAAGAGACCAAGCTTAGGGCTTTGGTCACAAAGTACTGAGCTTATATATACAGGAGAAGCGCAGCAATAGCTGCGCTTTGACTGTGCTACTAGTATAGTAGGAGTCATAATAAGTAGGAGTCATAGGAATGAGGCCATGAATGAGTCAGAACCAAGTAACTGTGCTGCACAGTAAGTGCGCAGCATTGCACAGTCGAAACTAAGAAATGAATATAAATGGAAAGAGAACCAAACAAAGGGAAAGTAACAGCAATCCAGTGTTACCTGGACGTGTATGGATCACATGATAACACAGAAGGGATCACAAGATGTAAGAGATCACGAGACCAGTAAGTAAAGGGACGTACGAAAGCAAGCAGTCCATAGCAAAGGTAAGAAGTAAACGTAAAAGGAAAATGGTGTAACATCTCCAATGTTAGTGACAAGGAATTCTGCTTGTTCATCATGAGTAGCACCTGTGTGTGCTTGAATGCGAAGTCTTTGGATGGTGCGAAAGCGTATTAGTCCATTGGCATTTTGTGTTCCATCTACATTTTGTGCTGGCAATGGTTTGGTCATAGTTCGGAGGTGCAGGTGGTGTCTTTGTGCGAATCATTTGTGGATTATCATTCCTTCTGCTCCACTGTCAAGCAGGGCTCTTGCACCGATTTCTTTGCCACTTGTTTTCCCCACTAAAGTAACTTTCAAGGCAATAGATGGGGAGCAAATATTCTTGGTGAAAACCTTGGGGTAATTGATTTCTCTTTGTATCATACTGATTTGGACCATGTCCCTTCTCAGTGCAGAAGGGGGTCCAATTAAAAATCCATAGGAGCAGATCTTGGGCAGAGGATTGAGTCCGCAAGTGTTTCTCTCCAAGTTGTCAATGATGCAACAGGAATGGGTTCTTCTTGCATAGGTTCAATGTTTTCATCTTGGATGGTTGTAGCTCTGACTATTTGGGGGTGAGATCCTTGTCGTTGGCATCCTTGGGCTGCTTTCTTCACTCTACATTGATTTGCCATATGGTTCTTCTTTCCACAATAATAACAGAGGCTGTTCTTGTGTCTAAACTCTTTCTCTGCATCTGTGAGGGGTTTCCTTTCACTTCTGGATTCCCAGGGTTGTTTGTTAGGTTCTCCTTGGTACAAGTTAATTTCCAATGGATTGTCTGATCCTTGAGTGTTTAATCCTCAGGCATGCACAGAGCGTCCTCCTCGAAAAGCAGTGGAGTTGTATAGGTGGAAAAGGTTGTTGAATTCTCTTGCTGCTTTGACAAGGGCTGCAAGTGTAGTTGGTGTCGGTGTGATCCCCAATATTTTCTGATGTAGGGCCTGGGTTAATTCCTGAATGCGTACATCTTCGTTCATTCGTCGGTGGTAGCTCGTGATGCATGGTGTGACCATTTCTGATACCATTCATTAAATGGTAGTTTCCTTTGATAATAGGTGTGCATGGTGTTAGCGGAGGCTAATTCTGCTTCTGCAGGGATGAAGTGATCGGCAAAGGCTTTCTTGAAATCGTCCCATGATCCATAGTCTGCTACTGTACGAGCCATAGCCTTAGTGGTTTGTTCTCTAGCCCATGCTCCGGCAGGTGTTCCTACTTTAAAGTGGGTTAGTGCAGCGGTGACTTTCTTGCTTTCATCTGTAAAGGAGTTGCCATTGATGTAGTAATAATTGGCCAAAGCTGCCCAAAAGGCTTCTGCATTATCAGCCTTTCCATCAAAGGGTTCTGGTGCAGTTCTGACAAGGCATGGATTGCTTGACATGGTGGGGTTCTGAGTTGTTGCAGCTGTAACAATAGGTGGGGCTCAACCTTGTAATTGGATTCTAGTTGGAGTGAGCATTTGAGGGACTGCTTGTGGTACATTGCTAATTGTATGAGGAGTAGGTTGTTGGGTATTACACCTGGTGGAAGGTCCTGGAGTAGTGCTTCGAGTGCTCTGAGCAGTTCCTAAGATAGCGGTAACTTCTTGAGTTGTTCTGGCTGTAAAATCGACTTCTCAATCGTTATAGTAAACCCAATGTTTTCTAGAATGGCTCCACTTGACTGGTTTGTCTAGGAAGAGGCCTGTATAGTTATAGGGATTGAAGTCTTGAACGTTCTCTGCTCCTGGGGCTGGCACTTTAAGTTGTCTGGTAGTAACTTTGTCGTTGTCGTCTTCATATAACCAAGTGTCAGAAAGATTTCCGTGGTTGATAATAGGTGCACCCGCAAATCTTCCTCGGTAACAGTGATCTTGGGTGTCGTAGCTGAGGTTTTCAAATAGGAGTGGGATTAGATTTTCTTCTTTGTCAGTGATGTCTCTCCTAGTGCTCATAGATCTAGACAATGGTTATAGTCCAATGGCCATTGTTCCAAGGATATGCAATGGTGTAGGCTGGTTTCAGTCGAATGGTGTCGGGTCTTCCTTGGTGCTTTCTTAAGTGGATTCAGGAGTATTCTTTGGTGATGCTACTTTGGGTCAAGACTACTCAGGTTTTCCACAAGTATCCTTCGAATTCTGCTGGTGAGATAGCAAAGTTGTTTATCTCTCTGGTGGGATGTTGATACACTACAAAGTGTGTTGTTCTAAGATGCCAAGCCTCCATACAATAGTTCTTGAATTCAAGTAATTCCCTCTTTGAACATGTAGGTAGGTTTAGGGCTAAGAAAGATTGTTCTGGTAGATAGGAGTGAAGTTCAGTATTTCTAATGTCGATACTATCAGGTGATTCAACAAATGGTGATGCAAAGGGTTGAGAAGGTATGATAGGTGTAGGAATATGAGTGGTAAACAGGGGTATGTAGGCATCAGGGGGAGTAGGAGGTAATGGTCTTTCAACAAGGAATCCTCTTGCGTTGGGAACTGTTTCTCTAGAGGGAGCTCCCTGAGGCAGTCGCACATCTTCTGTGTTAAGGAGCCAGAATTACTGAAATGGGAGGTGGTAATCGCCTGGTGTCCACAAGGTAATTCCGTCAGGAGTAGGAGGTGTATCTGGTTGAAAGTTGCACGTGCAATACTCTGTTTTGCAGTTACACCTTGCTGTCCACAGATTTGACTTGGTATCTTCTGTGCTGGCAGACCAATGTTCCTGGCTAGTTGGGACGGTGGTTTGAATTGGTGTGAGGGGTTGAGGGGCAAGACTTGAGGCTTCTAGGATTGCTGGGACAGAATAGTACACAGGGGGACCAGTATATGAGGCGTCTGGGCTGGTAATTGCCCAAGGTTGATTGTAGTCGGCGTCATATAACCAAGAGTTAGTTTCCCAATCAAAGGTGTTGTGTATTCCTGGTACAACAGCAAGTTGGACGTAAGATTGGTTTTCCCTTTGTATTCTGTTGAGGCATAGGTGATAGAACTGGACGGTGAGACGATAGTAGCTGATGTATGTCCAAGCCAGGTAAAACAGGCGATACCCTGTCCTTAAAGAATTACCGATGAGATGGTGACATGGCTGGATGATTCTGGTCCAAAGGTTCAATTCGCTGGAGTGCAGGGATTGATAATCAACTGGTTGTCCTTGGATGTTCTTTGCTTGAGCAAGTTGCCAATATAATAATTGTTGCCATGCTGGTGGCAGGAGTCAACTGTCAAGACACGTACTGCTGATCACTAAGGACTCAGGAGCAGGTGGGCAAGGGTCGGAACAGATGGTACACGGCGAAGGTGGCATTGAACAGGAGGACAAGCCAAATGACAAGGAGGTACCAGATGGGGACTGGTAGGTGTTGCAAGAGACAAAGGCAAATGCTAGAGGCCAGTGTAGCAAGGGGCTTTAAACAAGGCGGTCCTTGAAGAGTACCTTGAAGACGAGAGTAGACTTTAAACTGAGCGGTTGCGGGGGAGTACCCAGGAGGATGAGAGTATCACAAATGGACAGTCTGACAACTTCCATACTTCATTGGGGCTTATATACAGTATACAGGGTCGATTACAAAGAACTGGGACTATTCTAGACCCTTTGGTACCATCCAATAGGACTACAGAGGCATAAACTTGCTTGTGTCTAGTTTCAGGCTTACTGAGCGCATTACTGATCATTGTGAAGCGATGACATCATTATGATGTCACTGTGGAGCGCTTAGTGAGCCTATGAGGTCACTGTGGAGTTCGCTCAGTCAGCCATGATGTCATTGGAGCCTTGATGACATCAGATGAGTTATGAAACAGTTTCTAAGAGTTTGTGCCGCTGTTTCGGGTTCCTGGTGGCTGGGTGACCATGTGGCTGCCACGCGATGATTACCCGATTAGGAAATAGGTGCCTGGTCGTGTTATGGTGCCTTTGCAATAGTGATATCTTGCACCACAGGAGGGATAGCCCAAGTAACGGAAGGGAGTTGGTAATGCAAAGTGAGAGAGGTCTCTCTTGGGTGAAATAGGACAATATTCGGCCAGTACCTGGCCTTGGTTCATAACATCGACTAAGGGTTTCAAGATATACTGTGTGTTCGTCATGGCTTAGGAGTTGTCCAAATGGTAAGACTTCAAGGAACTCTTTGACAATGAGATGAGGAAAGTCTTCATGGGTGGTTCTATTCCTGGTACGTCATGTAGGTTGGTTAAGGACATTGGAACAGATGCCAAAGGGGGTTAGGTTGTACTCAGTGTCAAGGGCAGCATTGGAGGGTTCCACAGCAAAAGTGTGGACGATGCATGCACGAAAGGCGGTTGTGTAGGTGTCTGTGAAGGCGTGACAACTCAACTGGTCTGAGGTAGGGATGCGTCCCAGATAATCTTGATGGTTCAAGTTGTGGAGGGGACGCCACTGCTCATGGGAACGATTAGTGGTGGGAAGGACAAAGTATTGATGAGGGTGGAACCGGAATGCTGTGCAAGGGGGGCGATCAAGGAAGCCTTCAGGCAAGGGAGGGCAGTCTGCTTGCTGTTGCTCGTTCTGTGCTGGAGGAGGGGTGCCAACAGGGACAAAGTGACCTGGAATAGGCTGGAGAATGCTGGGAGACGGTGGTGGGGCTGTTGGGGAGTATAAGATGCTGAGGGGCGAGGATGTGTCGACCGGGTCGATGTTTTCAGTGAGGATGCAAAGGGCAGTGCATGGGGTAGGTTGCAGAGGAGAAGGGAGGCGCAAGGAGGTGTTAACCAAAGTGGGGGAGTTAGGAGTGGACACTTGAGTGTTGGCTGGTCAATACAGGGATGATGAGAGACTGTCCAGATGTCAAGACACGTACTGCTGATCACTAAGGACTCAGGAGCAGGTGGGCAAGGGTTGGAACAGATAGTACGCAGCGAGGGCGGCAGTTGAACAGGAGGACAAGCCAAATGATGAGGAGGTACCAGATGGGGACTGGTAGATGTTGCAAGAGGCAGAGGCAAAGACTAGAGGCCAGTGCAGCGAAGGGGCTTTAAACAAGGCGGTCGTTGAAGAGTACCTTGGAGGCGAGGGGAGTCTTTAAACTGAGCAATTGCAGGGGAGTACCCAGGAGGATGAGAGTATCACAAATGGACAGTCTGACAACTGCCATGCTTCATTGGGGCTTATATACAGTTTACAGGGTCGATTACAAAGAACTGGAACTATTCTAGACCCTTTGGTACCATCCAATAGGACTACAGAGGCATAAACTTGCTTGTGTCTAGTTTCAGGCTTACTGAGCGCATTACTGATCATTGTGGAGCTATGACATCATTATGATGTCACTGTGGAGTGCTTAGTGAGCCTATGAGGTCACTGTGGAGTCGCTCAGTCAGCCATGATGTCATTGGAGCCTTGATGATGTCAGATGAGTTATGCAACAGTTTCTAAGAGTTTGTGCTGCTGTTTCAGGTTCTTGGTGGCTGGGTGACCATGTGGCTGCCACGCGATGATTACCCGATTAGGAAATGGGTGCCTGGTCGTGTTATGGTGCCTTTGCAATAGCGATATCTTGCACCGCAGGAGGGATAGCCCAAGGAATGGAAGGGAGTTGGTAATGCAAGGTGAGAGAGGTCTCTCTTGAGTAGAATAGGACAATATATGGCCAGTACCTGGCCTTGGTTCATAACAGCAGTTGGCTTGGGGTCCAATGATGTTCAAGGCTGGAATGGTAGCTTTGCAAGGTACAATACAGTACAACAAGGGGACACCACAGTAACTCAGAAAAAGTCAGATATAGTGACATTTGTGGAACCAACCTGCTGTGTCATCTGGCGCAACAAGGAATGCTGCCCTATACAGGAAAACCCACACATCGGTATCATCACCACCCAAGTCAGCACAAGCCACACCCCCATTCCGACGAATGTAGGCCTTGATCTTTGAAAATGCGAGTTTGATTGGATTAAAATCAGGAGAGTATGGTGGCAGGTAAGGAGCCGACATCCCCTTCATCAAATGAGCAATACATCAGCATGAGAAAACAATATAATACCTTTCTTCGACCATTTGGAGTATTCGTGGACTTCTATGAATGTGTGTGTTGTCCATGATCAATACTGAGTTCTTGCCAGGGAAGGGATTCATTTTTGAAAGTAGACCTTGGATGAAGCTGGTAAATAGTTCAGATGTGAAAGAACCCTCAACCAGCTGGCTATAGATGATGCCATCGAGTGAGAGCGCTGGGAGAAGCAAATAACTGGATACTTTGTATTCTAGTCTGTTGTAGATATAGATAGCAGGACACACCGTTTTCCTCAAATGAAAAAGCTCTTCCTTACTACTGCTTGCCCTGACATTGCCCATGCTCACCCTCAAAGGTCAGTTTGGAGATCAAAGGAGCTTTTGTCCACAAAAACTGCCTGCTCTGTAGTATAGGTGATGCCAAAGGTATACTGATACTGAAGGTGCAGGTCCTCGTTGTGCTCTAGTGCATTTTTGCTCAGCTGGGCAAGTCAGTGCACTTGAGTGTGAACTCAAGGTGAAATAACTTACCTTCTTCATTGTGAAGCCACTCCTTCTCAGGGTATGCCATATAGTCATCAATGACACCTCAACGCCAGTCCTTTCTCTTAAAATATCTCTCAGCTCGTCAAGATAGGCATCCGGAGTATGTTACAAACCAAGGCCAGGTCCTGGCCGTAGATTGTCCTATTTCACTCAAGAGAGACCCCTCTCACTTTGCATTGCCAACTCCCTTCCATTTTCTGGGCTATCCCTCCTGCAGTACAAGATATCGCTATTGCAAAGGCACTATAACACGACCAGGCACCCGTTTCCTAATCGGGTAATCATCGCGTGGCAGCCACATGGCCACCCCGCCACCAAGGACCCAAAACAGCAGCACAAACTCTTAGAAACTGTTGCATAAATCATCTGACATCATCAAGGCTCCAATGACATCATGGCTGACTGAGCGACTCCACAGTGACCTCATAGGCTCACTAAGCGCTCCACAGTGACATCATAATGATGTCATCACTCCACAACGATCAGTAATGCGCTCAGTAAGCCTGAAACTTGACACAAGCAAGTTTATGCCTCTGTAGTCCTATTGGATGGTACCAAAGAGTCTAGAATAGTCCCAGGTCTTTGTAATCGACCCCGTACACTGTATATAAGCCCCAATGAAGTATGGAAGTCATCAGACTGTCCATTTGTGATACTCTCATCCTCCTGGGTACTCCCCCGCGACTGCTCAGTCTAAAGATTCCCCTCGCTTCCAAGGTACTCTTCAACAACCGCCTTGTTTAAAGTCTTCTCACTACACTGGCCTCCAGCCTTCGCCTTCGTCTCTTGCAACACCTACCAGTCCCCATCTGGTACCTCCTCGTTGTTTGGCTCGTCCTCTTGTTCAACGCCACCTTCGCCGCGTATCATCTGTTCCGACCCTTGCCCACCTGCTCCTGAGTCCTTAGTGATCAGCAGTACGTGTCTTGACAGAGTATGGACGATGGTGCCTTGAAGAAACTAGCCAATATGCACCACAGAACGAACTAGAGAATGTGGGGAACTCACTTGTACTTCCTGCATTGTAAGGATTCTATTTGCTGGTTGGAGTAGACTGTTTGGGCGATTGGCTGTTCCATGAGATCTGAAAGTGGCCACATTGCGTTCTATAGTATGACGAGGAACTCCAGTGTGATGGGTGATATCGTCAAGGGTCAATCTTGAAGACATGTGTAAGATAATCCAGTGTGCATCATCAGACAATGCCTGGCCATGTGGCATATGTTTAGTTGAGTGTGCAATGAAAAGCGTGATGTAAAGAAAGTGTAAAGTGAGTGCGTAAAGAGTTGTGTGGCTTATTCATCAACTGTCCACCTGTCCACTCCTACTCCCAGGATGACGACAGGGTGTTCTTCCCTTCCCAGAGCTGCTCACCATACCTTGCTCTACCCCTCCATTTCAACCCCCTAAACCCTTATGGGCTCGAAGCAATGTGCTTCAAAACGCCGGCCTGCACCAACACGTACTACTGGCCAAAGGAAGGCTGCCTGAAAAAAAAACTGGTGGAAATGAAAGTGACAGCTCAGGCACTCCCACTTGACCAAAGCGATCACAACCACGAGCTTAGGCTTCCAAGACATCCCTTCCTGCTATTGATGAGGATGGGGAGGAAGAGTCCTATGCCTATGTAAATGCAGAAGCTTGGGAACTCACTACAGCACAAACGCATGGACCACAAGACATGCAAAATTGTTGCAAAGCACATGGCCTCAATGTCGACTCACCCACACAGCTATATGGCTGGCCGCGAATTGCTTACAAGAGTACATATGTGCGTATTCCTTTCATGCCATCTCCTCTTTGTCCTCACATCATCATCATCGTCGCCGCCAGCATGCCACCCTTGCCCCCATCAACCACCACATGCCCTCGCCCTCAATGCCCCCGCCTTCACCATGCACCAATGAGTCCCAATGCACAGCCAAAGAGCCCCATACCACACCGCCATCTTCGTTGCCATCGGACGGTGTTGCTACTGTACATTTCGGTATGCTTTTCTCCCCTTTATTACTAGACTCTCATTTTGTTGGTCAGAGATCTGCACGCTGCCTATGCATCCATTTCCCAGCCTGCCACCATCTTCCCTCTCCCTTTCTACTTTCACACCCCCTCACTCCTCTACCTTGCATCTGCCATCCAAGTTCTTCAATCATCCCACCTGCAATTGTGTTTGGCAGTGCCATCAGCGCCCAAGCGACCACCCACCAGCACTCTCCCTATCCCCCCTCCAGCCTCTCCTTTGCATCGTCTCCCCCTCCTTGCATCGTGACTCAACCACACCCCTCGTCACCACACCTGGCCTTGGCCATCCTTCACAAATTGCCACACGCCACTACCACAGCCACTGGAGACCACAACTCAATACCTCGCGTTGTCCAGCTTTGGTCCCCTTCTCACGTCTAGATTTCCTTTCATATGCCTGTCTTTTGTGCTTTTCCTGTCCCTTAGCCTTAGTTCCCACCTGTGTCTGCTACCATGTTGAATAAAGTTGCCCTGTTGTTCCCTTATCATCTGTGTGAACCTGAGTGCAGTCAAATGAACAAACGTGTTCTCGCATTCCCGCTAGGTGCTCCTCCTCTTTGGAGATTCAGTCTTATGAAGTCATTCTGCATTCTTGGACACACTTCACCGCCCCATGGGCTCAGGTGTGCACTTTCTGGGGGGGCTCCTTCCTGGCACATGACTGTGCTACTGTCACACGATATGAGGGAAATGACGTTGCACACCACAACACTTGAGTCAAAAACACTATGGGGCTGCCTCAAGACAGCCCATGGGTACAACATGAGGGAGAAATAATAGATATAGACCACAATTTTGAGCTGTAATTCATCTAATACACATGTGGAGGTGGCTTTGTTGAAGCAGATGGGTGCAGGTTATGATGGGTGAACCCCTGTGCAATTGAAACACGCGCGAAATCTCCAAGATTTGCGTGCTGCACACCCATTCCGATAAGATCCTTAAGATCTATCAAAAGATATTTCAGTATTGTGTAAGACAAGACTATAATTCAGTAATACCTATCAAAAGATATCTACAACGCGTGATTAGATGCGAGAGATAAGATAGGAAACAGTAAGTACTCACTTCAGTATTGTGTAAGACAAGACTGAAGTGATCTATCGAAATACGACGCTCTTAAGTACTCCAGAGCGTCTCTAAGTACACTGCAGGTAGCTACCATCAATAAGAAACAAAGATCATACAAGGATCAGTCGTTAGTAGCTACCGATTGTCATCAATTAACTTATCATTGTGAGTAACGCAGATCTCAGCATATGAGCTGAGCCAGTGATGCCCGGTCCGTGTAACCGACGCGTCAACGCGTCTGAGCTGTGATTACATCACAACGTCCCAGGGTAGTGGTAACACACCAAATCAATGATAATCTCAACATCCCCCCGTGATTGAGACAGTCGGTAGATTAGATCAAGAGAGATCTAACCCAGTAACGAAAGGACTGGTGTCGCGCGTGGGCGTGCGGCGTGGTAAGACCATCAGCAGGTGGACGTCTTGATGAGGTAGGTATTGCAGTGAAATGCAAGTGATTAAAGAGTGGGTGAGTCGAGAGACTGTGAGTCGAAAGACTCCAAAGGAAATGAGTCGAAAGACTCCAAATGAATATGTGTATGCAGGCGAGAGACTGCAAAGGAAAGTGTGAACGCGTGTGAACGCTTGTAAACGCACAGTCGAGAGACTGCCAGGAAAGTGTAGACGCAGTCGAGAGACTGCCAGGAAAGTGTCCAGTGAAGTGTTCAGATCTGCACATAGGGGAGGCTGCCATTAAAACATTAATATATTGCCTAATCGCCATAGGCGTTGCGTCTCCGGAGTGCTTGATCAACTGGACTTCCGCGTCGGAACGGAGCGGAATGCGGAAGCGGAATGGAAGTCCGCCATCCCGAGGTGAGACCTCCGAGATTACAGGAGTGGAGCGGAGTGGAATCCGCCATCCCGAACAGATCCGAGATGTACCTTGAATGATCGATGTCTGTGTTAGCCGAGCGATCGCGTGTAACGCGGATCCCGAGATATGACGCGATCTTGCCTAGATCTGTCAACTCGTAGCGTATAGACAAGGATGTATATGTGCCCGTAGATGTGAGCGCTGCCCGTAGATGTGAGCGTCGAGACCGCGAGGGTCGCCTAAGATAATGATGTCATCGGCAGAGAGGATGTGAACTGATAAGGAAATGGCAATGGATCCCCCCACGTCTTTGGCGATGACATATGTCCGCATGAGAATGCGTGAGCGCGAAGCCGAGATAAGTGCCCACATGGGAATGCGTGCGCGTAAAACTGATGCCCGCATGAGAATGCGTGCGTATGAACGTGAAGCCCGCATGAGAATGCGTGCGTATGACTTGTGAAGCCCACATGAGAATGCGTGCGTGCTAAGTCGATGCCCGCATGAGAATGTGTGCATGTAAACGCGAGTCACTAAGGACTCCATGAGAACGTAAGTCCCATGTACGATAGGCCTGTGTAAGACCAAGGAAAAGCTTTCTTGTCTGTCCGGTGTGATGAAGCCTTGCGGTTGCTCCAATAAAACTAAATCTTGTCACCCAGTGAGCCAAATAGGAACGTCGACAAGATGTCCGTTGATTTCCCAATGTGTTCGCGCGGCCAACGCTGAACAAGAGTCGCTAAGACTTGGACCTGGCTACTGGTGAGAAGGTTTCATCAATGTCAATGCCTTGTAAATTGGGTGAACCCCTGTGCAATTGAAACGTGCGCGAAATCTCCAAGATTTGCATGCTGCACACCCATTCCGATAAGATCTATAAGATCAATTGATCCCAGGTACCAATTTTCGCAAGCGCGTCGATCACATATTTGACACGCGACTTGCCACTCATCGGCAGAATCCGATTAAGTGCCTTCCCGATATGTAGCCTAGTGATCGCTTCCGCGTAGCTGAGCCGTATGTGATAAGCGCCCTCTCAGATCTGTATATGCAGTCCCTCCGAGACATTCGGAACGCGGACGCGAATAAGACCCAAGATGTGTAACTGAGAGCGGACGCGGTGGACCAATGAATTGTCCCAATAATGCTAAGTGAGGATGGCGTAAACGGTGTGGCGGAGTGTGTGGAACTGGCTGTATAGGTGGGGTAAGGTCGAGTGAGTGTGGTGTGAGGGAATCTAATGGGGTTCCCGGAGGCGCGGAACGAAGTGCCGATGATCTGGTTCATGTGAAAGTAAGGCAGAGAATGTCACCGGTCCTGTAGGGACCAAGAGTTGTGCAGGCGGAGCAGTGTCTGTAACATGTCCCCTGGCTATGCAGTATGCGCTTGTCGCGCGATAAGATTACGATGGTCAGGCGTGTAGACATACGCCCTACATCTAAAGAAGGCGGAATTGTGAGACGACCGGAGTCAGTCCGTCCGTTCACAGTGTATGAAGTGTGTGTGCACAGAGAATGCGTGATGGAGTCCGATCATTAGTATGGATGGCAGCGTTAGTACTAAGCTCCAGAACCCGAGGCTAAGACCAGCGCCGTGCAACTTTGAGCGCGTGTTGTCTTCAAGGGTCCGATTCCATCTATCCGGCACTCCATTCTCCTGTGGTGAATCTAGCATTGTTAATCTATGTTTGATCCCTCCATGAACTGATAAGTATGTGAGCGCGCGTTGCCTCAATAGCTAGCGCCTCGAATTGATCTCGCGTGCAGCAGATCGGCTAAGGTGCTGTAGATAATCTGTAGCCGAGGATCCAATCGCTAAGGGGCAACCGAAAAAAGAAGACGCGTTCGCTAGCCGAGCTTGCTAGCCGAGTGCATACCCCGGACAAGATAACTGATCGCGATCCGTAAAGCCAAGCAAGATCCGAGTATCGGAATCACTGTGATAGATTAACGTGCGGTGGAAACATATGTCCCATGCGCTGATGCTGGATGTGAAATGATAGGACACTTCTTTGCGCGTGTAGAGCTGGAGTTATGAAGTTAATACACAATAGATTGTTCCCCAGCCAGCTGTGTGCGATCTTCCGATCTTTGATGTGTAAATTTGAACACCCCTCTTGAGTGTAAGTGATGCATCCCCCGTTCCGAAGTAGCGCGCGCACTGTGTAGTCGCATGCATCGGCCTTCGGTACATGTAGAATGTCTATGAGGGTTAATAAGGATATCTCCAAGGCCTTCCGGCCGGCAGGACGGACGCAGATCCTGTCCCAATCTGTCTGATGACTGTATAACCTCCCAGAGTAATAGATCTGGAGGCCGGAGCGCAAATAATGAAGTCGGGGGTCCGGAACGGACTAATATGATGAGGAGCTCCGTAGTCGATCAAGATCTAGCCGCCGCGTAAAGGGAAACCCAGAATCTCATATTCATCGGACGTCCGATACCTCGGTGATAGGAGCAGTATTGCCCACTATGTACGCGCTGACGTTCCTGTCAGTGCCTGTCACTTTTGTATTCGTTGCCTTCTCCTTCCGGTATTCCAGACTGCATGCCCAAGTTGATTGCAATAGCAGCATTGTATTTCGGACAGTAGTGTTGTGTGTCTTTACCGGAATGACTGTATTTTGTGAGGCGGAGAGGCCGGCCCGACGACCATCTTCATTACTGAGATCCGTACCTGGATTGTGTGTGGAAAGGTCCATCGGAGCGCCGGAGGCTAGAATTTGTCGACGCGACAGCCGAGTGAGCGTCGGGTAACGTTTAGATAGATAAGGAGGTGAAATGGAGATTCGATATGAATAAATGGTTATATTGGAGAGTGATCCATGCATCGTTTGTTGCAATCGCGGGAACAGTCTGATGTGTGTCGTCTAACGTCTAGGAATGTGCGTGTAAGGGATGCCCATGTGTAGACCGCTTGACATTGATCTGACACCGCCATATGCGCGTTTGAGTTCCTCCCACTTGAGCTTGCAAGTATACAATTTGATGTCATTTTTGTTACTGCCAATGTGACCTTCTGAATGTATATTTCAAGAGCGCGTGCGTCTAAAAGTGTTCTCCCTCAGCGTCCTAAGAAGTATTGCTGGAGGGGCTATCATCTGTAACTGTAATGCGACGCACGATAATTATTCAGGATGTGGGGTAATGGCCAGTAAGCAAGATGACCAAGCGAGTGATCGAGATCGAGGAGGGAACGTAAACATTAGGCGAGGGTGCCGTGAGTGAACTTTAGGTAATTGCGAATTGCCAACCCGGGCTAACGGAGCAGTTGTTGCCGGATTATTGAAGATCAAATCAGTACCCCTGATGCGTGATAGATAACGCGCGCGTCAATCCTTCGGCTCCAGGGACCGAGGGAGTAGGGTGTCGTCTGATAACAGAGGCTTGTGAAGAGGGAAAAAAAAATGGTAAGCTTGTGTGTGAATCTTCGACTTTGGAATTTAGACATGGTCAGGGCCCATAACCTGTTGAAGCAGATGGGCACAGGTTATGATAAGAGTGATAAGATCCTTAAGATCTATCAAAAGATATTTCAGTATTGTGTAAGACAAGACTATAATTCAGTAATACCTATCAAAAGATATCTACAACGCGTGATTAGATGCGAGAGATAAGATAGGAAACAGTAAGTACTCACTTCAGTATTGTGTAAGACAAGACTGAAGTGATCTATCGAAATACGACGCTCTTAAGTACTCCAGAGCGTCTCTAAGTACACTGCAGGTAGCTACCATCAATAAGAAACAAAGATCATACAAGGATCAGTCGTTAGTAGCTACCGATTGTCATCAATTAACTTATCATTGTGAGTAACGCAGATCTCAGCATATGAGCTGAGCCGGTGATGCCCGGTCCGTGTAACCGATGCATCAACGCGTCTGAGCTGTGATTACATCACAACGTCCCAGGGTAGTGGTAACACACCAAATCAATGATAATCTCAACAGGCTTGAGTCCAGCTCCACCAATTCTCACTCAAATCTCATGAAAACAATGGGGCTGCCTAGCCCTCATTCAGGCAATTCAGGGACAATACGTTTTATGCGAATTGAAGCTGTTTTGAGGGAGATATTCGCCCTGCATGTTTAAGAGGGTTTTCTGCACCAATTTGGGTGGAATTCAAACTCCGCCAAGTGCACTGAAAACGGCAAATAAATACATGAGAGCATCTCTAAGCAAAGTAATCATAACTACCAACTTGTATCATAAAGGATCAGTCATTAGTAGCTACCAATTGTCATCAATTATTGCCGTTTTCAGTGCACTTGGCGGAGCTTGAATTCCACCCAAATTGGCGCAGAAACCCCCTCAAACATGCAGGATAAATATCTCCCTCAAAATAGCTTCAATTCATATGAAATGTATTGTCCCTGAATCGCCTGAATGAGGGCTAGGCAGCCCCCTTTCTCAGTTTCGTGACCATGGACAGACCGCTCATGACTGGCATCTGGTTGTCCAGAAAGATGACTGCGAAGCCTCCACCATCATTGCTAAGCACCATCCCCAGCACAACCGTGCCCATCTGCTTCAACATGAAAGGTGAAACAATAGGAGTTAATCAAGATCAAGGGATGAAATGGTAACCAAGGGGACAGGGGTAGTATGTGAAAATGAAAACAAGGGTTAGTGATGAATGAGGGAACAAATTACAACAGTTGGGGCCATTTTGGTCTTTTTGGACAATGCTGGTGGCAAAAGGTGTTGTTGGTGCTGTGATGCTGGTGTTGGACAAATCTGATATTTTGGTGGCTGATGATGCTGAGGAAAGACTGAGGCTGCAATGGTGGTGACTGGTGAGAATAGGCTGATGATGCTGAGACAATGGGGGTGATGGCAACTGGGGCTACTGTCACACTAACTAGCCGTGTCAGTTCACAAGCGTAAAGGCAAGTTGGTGATAAAGATGAAATGGGCTGGTTCCCATGTATAAAGAGTAAGGATCCCTGCAGCGGTTGAAGTGTTTTATGCTAAACAGGTTATGGCCAATAGACCCTTCCTAGTATGACTTGGTCCATTGAGAAGCTAGGGTAAGTTTGTAATGGGATAGACTAGGGCTGGTTCCACTAGCTATATGCATTCAAGTCTGTCAGGGACCTTGAACAATGCAAAGAGAGTAGAGGAAGGTAGGTCTTAAAGGAGGAGAGCTCTTCTCAGGGGAGTGAAGAGAGACTCTTAGGAAAGGAAGGGAAAGGCAAAGAGTAGATGGTGGATGGTGTGTTGAGAGTTGATGAAATGGAGAGGTGGATGTGGTTTGAGGATTAGGAGCGAAGTGGGTTGCAGGAGAATATGTTTGGACAAGAGTAGGTTGGATTCTACAAGAGACCAAGCTTAGGGCTTTGGTCACAAAGTACTGAGCTTATATATACAGGAGAAGCGCAGCAATAGCTGTGCTTTGACTGTGCTACTAGTATAGTAGGAGTCATAATAAGTAGGAGTCATAGGAATGAGGCCATGAATGAGTCAGAACCAAGTAACTGTGCTGCACAGTAAATGCGCAGCATTGCACAGTCAAAACTATGAAGTGAATATAAATGGAAAGAGAACCAAACAAAGGGAAAGTAACAGCAATCCAGTGTTACCTGGACGTGTATGGATCACATGATAACACAGAAGGGATCACAAGACATAAGAGATCACAAGACTAGTAAGTAAAGGGATGTACGAAAGCAAGCAGTCCATAGCACAAGGTAAGAAGTAAACGTAAAAAGGAAAATGATGTAACAGCTACAATGCTGAGACTACTACAGACAGGGCTCAAGTGGAAAAGGCTGAGGGTGAACCAGAGGCACCAGTAAGTGGGGTAGAGACAACAGATGAAGTGGAAATGATGAGGAAAGAGACTGATGCTGTCATGGTAACAAGCCATGTCAGTTCTCAAGCACAAAGACAAGTCAATAGTGGAGATGTGTTCAAGAAATGGGCTGGTTCCCATATATAAAGAGTAAGGATCCCTGCAGTGGTCGAAGTGTTTTATGCTAAACAGGTTATGGCCAATAGACCCTTCCTAGTATGACTCAGTCCATTGAGAAGCTAGGGTAAGTTTTTAATGAAATATACTAGGGCTGGTTATACTAGCTATATGCATTCAAGTCTGTCAGAGACCTTGAACAACACAGAGAGAGTAGAGGAAGGTAGGTCTTAAAGGGGGAGAGCTCTTCTCAGTGGAGTGAAGAGAGACTCTTAGGGAAGGAAGGGATAGGTAGAGTAGATGGTGGTTGGTGTGTGTGAAGAGTTGGTGAGATGGAGATGTGGATGTGGTTTGAGGATTAGGAATGAAGTGGGTTGCAGGCGAATATGTTGGACAAGAGTAGGTTGGATTCTACAAGAGACCAAGCTTAGGGCTTTGGTCACAAAGTACTGAGCTTATATATACAGGAGAAGCGCAGCAATAGCTGCGCTTTGACTGTGCTACTAGTATAGTAGGAGTCATAATAAGTAGGAGTCATATAATGAGGCCATGAATGAGTCATAACCAAGTAACTGTGCTGCACAGTAAGTGCACAGCATTGCACAGTCAAAACTAAGGCCCCTTTTACCAACCGAGAATTCTTGAATCTTAAACTTGAACTTGGATTTTGGGATTTTCCAGGAGTGACAGGAGTGACAGGAGTGATGTAAGTGATATGATGTATATAATAAATTAATATGCATTTTTTTTTGTTGTCATTTGCATACTCACATATTTGGGGTTACACATGATGTGTCAGCATCAAACTCGGAGTCGAGCAGTCCAACTCAAGCTCAACATCTGGGTGCTTGCAGCCCCATTTTCACCAGAGCTACACATACAAAATTTGCACAAAGATGTGCACCCACACATTGGTGAGACATATTCTGCCTTATGACATGCTTGCAATACCCCACTTGGAAGGAGTGGAAGGAAGGGTTAGAAAAAATATTTTACATATCACATGTAAATCCAGCAAATCACACCGGAAAATAACTCATATTTGAAATGGACTCATATTAGTTTATTATGTCACTTACATCACACCTGTCATTCCTGTCACTCCCGGAAAATCCCGAAATCCAAGTTCTAAGTTCAAGATTCAAGAATTCTTGGTTGGTAAAAGGGGCCTAAGAAATGAATATAAATGGAAAGAGAATCAAACAAAGGGAAAGTAACAGCAATCCAGTGTTACCTGGACGTGTATGGATCACATGATAACAGAGAAGGGATCACAAGATGTAAGAGATCACGAGACCAGTAGGTAAAGGGACGTACAAAAGCAAGCAGTCCATAGCAAAGGTAAAAAGTAAGCGTAAAAGGAAAATGTGTTAAGGCTCCAAAGTGCCTTAAATAAGATCAATGGTCACGTCTATGAACGCATCCTACCAATGCAGATATGCTTGAGTCAAGCAAGCAATACTTGCAGAGGGAAAGGAGTGTTAGATCCTTCTGGAGTATGGCAACAAGATGAGAAGGGCTCTGCAGATGGGGTAGGAGTCAACTGTTTGGGATTGGCAAACTAAGTCGAGCTCAAGGCTCAACTGTTACAGACTGGGGGCTTTATATAGCCCCACAGGGATAAGGTTCATGCTACTGTAGTACTGGTTGGTGCTATAGAAGCAAAAGGCAGCTCATAGAAGCAAGGCTGCTTCTATGTAAATGATCTTGGTGCTGGAAGCATTAAGTGCTTCCCTAGTAGCAATCTTGGTGTCATAAGTACTTTCCTAATCAAGGAAATGATGTATGTGGCAGTATAGGAACATCTGGGACAGAAGCAATGCTACTCATTGCTTCTTTAGTACATCTTCAGAAAGATACGATCAACGCGTTCCGAATGCGATATCAACAGACATAAATGGTCAAGATCTGACACACGCATGATGGAAACAGTGCAGTCCATAGTTCAGGTGTTCCAGCATCTTCCAGACCCCAAACCACTTGGTAACAAAATGGTGTAACAGATGCACAGACAAGGATGGCAGCTGTGAGCATTACTGGGGCTGCAATGACAGGGGAAGTGTAAACCAAGATGTAGTGGCTGTTGTCCTGGTGGAAGGCTGAGGGTGCAGAGGTGGAGGTGGCAGTGACAGTGGGAAGGAAGGTGATGGGTGAGACAGTGGGGAGGAGCTCCTGTTGTTCCAGATGATGCATAGCTTTAACTCTGTGCATGTGATGTGTGGCTGCATGAGCTCTGCAAGGCTGGGAACTACTGGTGCTCCTTCTGCTCCAGTGTTGGCAGTGCAGTGTGTGTGTGGGAGACCCATGCAGGATGGCACCTGGGTATGGGTATACTCCTCAGAGGTGACCCTGGTGGGGAACACCTGCATGGCATTGATAGAAGCAGATGAATCATTCACACTGATGATGAATGCATTGCATATGGATAGCTTCCTGCCCAGGGGCACAGATGCTTCTACATTGTCATCAAGACCATGACCCTTGCAGCACGAGTGGAACCACTGCATAACTTTGCACACCTTACTCATGATTGCAGGCATTCTATGCCCCAATGGTGTCAGGGGTGCATGGCACCTTGTTGCTGAGCATGACCTGCTCATCAGATAAGGAAGCACTGGATGTGACTGGCAGTCAGACAGTTTGCATGAAGATTCCTTTTCATGAGATGGCATCTCTGGATCATGCCCTGAGCTGCGACCAGGCAGGCTTTGATTGTTGTGTGAGGACTTGACCATAATGCTCAGTGTACTGTGACAACTCTTCTTTCCATTGTCCAGACTGAGCAGTGATGTCTGGGTGGTAGAAGCTTCAACTGTTGGACTAGTGGTGGGGAATGGGGTAACCTGTATGGTTGATGGGTGGTGGGAGGTTGACCCTGAGATCTTTGAGATGGCTAGTTTGCTGCCAAGCTTTCTGGACACAGGCAGCTTTGGAAGGAGACAGTGCAGCCTCTGCTGAGAAAGGAGCACCAAAGATCTTGCTGAGGCCCATGAGTGGCACTTGCATCAAGGTGGATATAAAGATAAAAAGATGAGGTACACATATCCACAACTGATAAAAGATGGCAGTGGGAGCCAATTTGAGCCATCCCAATTGGGCCATTTCTACTTTTGGATCTACTTTCCATTTTGAGAATCTCAACGGGCAGGAAGGGATAAGTTGACTGCGCTTATAGTCAACTCAGTGGACAATAAAAGTAAAATATTTCAAGTGCTGAGTAGGCTCTGTTGTGGCCACAAATTATATTACATAAGTAATGACTTTAGTTGAGCACAAAAAATGTGACAAAAAAGGTTAAATAAGGACAGTCTACTCATTCCAGCACAACATTTACCCTAGCCTGGCTAAAAGTTGTGCCAGAATGAGTAGACTGTCCTTATTTAACCTTTTTTGTCACATTCTTTGTGCTCAACTAAAGTCATTACTTATGTAATATAATTTGTGGCCACAACAGAGCCTACTCAGCACTTGAAATATTCTACTTTTATTGTCCACTGAGTTGACTATAAGCACAGTCGACTTATCCCTTCCTGCCTGTCATGAATGCTCTTGTTGAGGATGGCAATGTTGGCTCAGGAGCCAAGGAGCAAGGTAGATTCCAGGAATTGGCAGAGTGGCAGACAACTCTCCAAATTGAGCAACCATATCCAAATCTGGCACTTCAGAACCAGGACTCCAAATTGGGCACTTCAAAATGGCTTGAAACAGCTCGCACTGTTTTGAGCAGTTTCGAGCCACGAGCCGTTGAACGGCTTACCTCAGCTCAGAAACGTCTCCAGCTCGGCTCAAAACCGTTTCGAGCCGAGCCAGCGACAGCACTAGGTAGAGTAACTACCCTACATATATAGGGAAACGACTGACACCCACACTTAAGGCAATAACCTTGAACATAAAGACTGTCCTACGTAGATACCTACGATAGTCAATAATCTCCCACAATTGATGAGTGAGTAATTGAGACGGATATGGAACAGTGTGTGGCATGGGCTGGCGCGGCACACCAAAACGGCAGTGCTCGCCTCATTTCTCCTAGTCAGCTCTAGCACCCCTTAATCACCGATTCACAACCTCTTTCATACCATCCATCAATCAATCTCGATTTCATCCATGTCCTGTAGTAAGCACAACAATAAGAACAGACAGAAATTCATAGATCCACATACACAACCTACCGGGATAACACGGGATTGTGCATCCAATGACTGCACATCGCTAACTGACAATGCGTGAGAATCCTGCGTCTCCTGCACTTTACGGAAGGTTTTATCAACCCGACAGTGCATGAATTCTTTGCCACGATTGTCGATGATGAAGTTGAGTATTAAGCGCTGAAACACTTCGGTAATGTAGTATAGGTCCTCCCTTCAAGGATCTGTCGCAGCAAGCCAATGGCTGTCAATAACAAGGACGGCAGCGAGATCTGTGATCAAAGGTTCCAAGGGATTGAAGAGTGAATGGATGAGGTTGTCCGGTAAGGGTTCTGGGAGCGCAATGTTACGGATGAGGTGGTTTCTGGTCTTGTGGTCTCCGATCAGTTGGCTCCAGGGTTCCGCGCCAATCTTTTCCTTGCGACAATTCTCAGGCTGCACAACCATGGCCCAGTAAAGAAGGAGCCAAAAGACGGACTCCGCATCATGGTTGAGCTTGTGCCTGAACTCGTCGCGTGATTTTTTAACATCAATGGGTGTGGAAGATGGATGGATGATTTTTTCTTCAATTAAGCTCGAGAATTCCTTAACTCGATCCAGGTGGGCCGTAGCATAGAGAGAACAACTCTGGGGAATCCCAGGAACTTGGGCGAGAGTGGGTGGCACAGGTGCGCCCCGTTCAACAGCCCGAGCAATAACAATAGGTGTTCCCTGGTAAAAATGAGTAGGGCACCTAACGGATAGGATCACGACGCCACTCACCGTTCGGCCAATTCGCGTCTTGTCACCATTCTCAGGTCCTAAGTGCTCCGCAAGGTCAAAGTCAACAAGGAGCATTGATGTTTTCGAGGGATCGTTGCTACATCAAATCTTTGTTATCAACAATGCTATTTCTTCGATATACACATACCTCTCGCCTAGGAGATACTTGGCAAAGCAGAGGTCTTGAGGAAGAGGCACAGTCTTCGGCGGCGAAGAGCGATCCAATGAATTCTCGACATACAGCATGTTTCCTGAGCTGATATCGCGATGAAGGACCTCGCGGTGGAGCCACAAATACCGCAATACTGGCAAAAATGTCAGCAGATCGCGTTGCAACAGAGATTTGAAGACCTTCTAGAACGTCGAACAACGTCTCCAACACTTGAGACAGTGTAGGGATACTCATGAAAGGGGATCCACTCTCTCCAAGACCCAAGCGGTGCTTCCACCTTACTTTCGACAGAGGTTCCCCAATTGGTATTGTTTCACCATATGTGGCTACCACCACGCCAGGCACCTGCGTCGGTTTATGAACATGCTCTTGGAGAATTTTTAGTTCTTTAAAATGTCTTCCAACTCGGCAAAGCTGGTCTTTGAGTATGCTAAGATTCTTGTGTGTTGTAAATGGGGCGTCACGATCGCACTTGAGTCGAGGCTCAACTAGGTTAGTCTCGTACTCGACAGGAAGTTAGAAGGTGCTAAGGCCCCATACAGCAACCGAGATTTCTTGAAACTTGAACTTGGAACTTGAATTTTGGGATTAGCCGGGAGTGACAGGTGTGACAGGTGTGATGACAGTGACATGTCATATGATTAACTAATATCAGTTGTTTTTGTCTGTTAACTATAATTCACATATTTGCATATGTGATGTCGTGTAATGACTTGGGCTCGGGAACGATTGGCGCGTCAATCTTTCTACCCCCACCTCCACCACCCCATATGATGCAGACCCGCTCATCAATAAGTCCAGATTCCATGGAAGGAAGTCTAATCTCAGAAAGTAACAAGGCTATATGGACAACTGAAGAGGAAGCTGCATTTCTACTGTTCCTTGTTGAGCGGAAACAAGAAGGAAACATGACCTCCAACGCCATGTTCAAGGACCTTACCTTCAACCAAGCAGCCAATTCTATTAAGCCCATGCATGAGAAGGGTCCTATCAAGACTGGACCTATGTGCAAATCAAAATGGCAAAGGGTACGAAATTTTTTTGCTTTGCCATATCACGCAGCTAACATCGTCTACTACTAGATGAAGGAGTACTTGCTAATCGCTGCTCTCAGGAATGAGTCCGGGGTTGGGCACCTATGGACCGATGAGAATGGAATTGTTGTTCCACCTGAAATGGAATCAGTGTGGAGTGATCTAGTCAAGGTGCGTACATAACATCTAATTTGTCAATGCCATCTGATCATTAGTAGAAAAATCAAGAATACAAGAAGTACAGGGATAAAGGCTGGCCGCATCGCAGCATCATGAAATCTCTGATTCCATCAAGTGCAAGAGGCCACCATTCATATCGGGGCACGCAGTCGACAGCCCATTTTACTCCCCCTCAGTCATCTGCGTCGCTGTCCCCCAATCCCAATTTGTTTGAATGTCAAAGTGGGGACTCCTTGTCATCTCTGGCGCCAGATCGCTCTTCCTCCTCATCCAGTGTCCTTCATTCCAAACGCAAAGTATCTCAGGTCAAGGATGTCGCCTCCGAAACATCTTCCTCATTTACCAAAAAACTCAAGTCTGATTCCACGGCAGTTGCTGTCCACGGCATGCAGTCAACCATGGAGAGGTTTGCCAATAACTTCAACTCAACCATGCATGCATTCATTGCTTTGTCCCCACCCCCAATGTCGCTGGCACTCCCCCCACTCCCAATGCCGCTGGCACTCCCCTCAAACCCAGCCCCAGCCCCACCTCCAGCCATGCATATGCTGCCTTCAAATGACATCATAACTATCTCGGCACTTCCCGAGACCACCCGTCAGTCACTGGCAATTCAACATCTTACCCAGGATATTGAACTGAATGGTGAATGGCTCTCCATGGATGATGTTGTCCCTGTGATCAATATCTTGGGATCTTGTGACATCGTGCACATAGACAGTTATATTGTGCTTATGACTAATGGGTCAGTGTTGTCGCGCGAGATTGCACACAACTACATCAAGGATCTGTTGGAGAAGGCTAGGACGTCCTGACTGTAGTTGTACTTCTACAGTAGTCACCCATCACACGCATGTATCGTAATTTGTTGAATGCCATGAAGTGTTCTTTCATTTTCTGAAAACATGTGGACATGTGTCTGAACTAAATACCTGCTGCGCAATCCTCAAGTGTTTTCTGATACTGCTCCCACATCTCACCTGCAATCCTGTCTCGCCTGATATTTGCTTGCTCCCTCTCATAGCACATTACTACCCCTCTTCCCAGTTCACCAGCCGCTTCACAATGACCCATCTGAGGGTCTACCCTGTCATCAAATACATCGATCTCACTGTGATCATAATGGTGAATAAAATTGTGAAGGGCTGCAAGTGCCGATGGGATGCGCGCTTGAATGTCCATGTTATACTCAGGGGGGTACCGAAGGATTTTGAAACGCCACTTGAGAATCCCAAACATACGCTCTATGACGTTGCGAGCTTGAGCATGGCGCAGATTGAATAATGCCTGGGGTGTGCATGGCCTAGGACAAGCGTAAAAATTAGTGAGAAGATGGGAAAGAAAGAGAGAACGCACCGTATGCCAGCATGACCCCACTCAGATAGATGATATCGTACACCTCGATAAGGAACAAGCAGTGTGTTTGATGAGGCAAAGCCTGCATCAGCGAGATAGTATTTCCCTCTTGGGATGGGGAAATCGGAATGATGGGCATCATGGAAAAGAGTTGAGTCGGCGGTGGAGCCCTCCCAACCAGTCAAAAGATATGTGAAGCGGAGGTCAAATGAACAAGCAGCAAGGCAGTTCTGTGAGAGAACGCCGTTGCGGTCTCTTGTTGCATCGCGCTCTGCGGCAGTGGAGTAACAACCGATGTGGGTGCCGTCGATAGCACCCAGGGCATCCTTGAAAAAGGGAAAAAATTTGGGATTCCCTTGGATAAAGGAGTGAGGAGGGGAATCGGCATCAGGAAGCTGTACAAAGGTGGTGTAGAAAGGAGGGGTTGCGAGAACTCCAAGTATCTTTTTAAAATATCTGGATATCCATCAGAAGATATATAGAAGGAAACCATGGGATATGTACTTTGAGACCGTGCTTGGTGACCGCTGAAAACGCTCTCCAATATTTGTTGTTGACAGCCCAGTGGAAGCGGCATAGAGAAATATGGCAACCTGTTCTTCAATTCAGACATGCCGAGATGACGCAACACCAAAGTTGTGGAGAGTCTGCTGGAGCTTGTGAAACACATGTTTATGGACCCCAAGTTCATTCCGGATGCGTTCTGGGTGGCCGGTGAGTAGTTCATGGACCCAGGCAAGACCAGTGAGGGCGGAGGTGTGATATGGAATAGGAGGAGAACAGGGTTTGAGTATTGACAGTATGGCCTGGAAGCCATAAAGGGCATAACCTGTAAAATATAAAATCATTAGATGTTGTTGGTGTCGCCGTTGTACCTGCTGCAGATACAGCCTCTCCTGATCAAGGTAATCAGCCATAGCATTGACCAGGGACGGACAGTGACAACTTGAAATCAGGGGGTAAAAAATTGGCCATGACTCAGAGGGGCATAAAAAGTTTTTGGGCACATCAGTCATTACAACAACAAATATGTGAATTACAGTTAACAGACAAAAACAACTGATATTAGTTAATTATATGACATGTCACTGTCATCACACCTGTCACACCTGTCACTCCCAGGCTAATCCCAAAATTCAAGTTCCAAGTTCAAGTTTCAAGAAATCTCGGTTGCTGTATGGGGCCTAATATTCTGCCACCTATTTCAGATAGGTTCCGCATCAGAAAGGACCGTAGCAGATTTTATGTGGTAATGGAACGCTCGAATGACCACCCGGAGTCGAAAATGATAGTCACCTTGACATCCACATATCCCTTTCCGGCGATAATGGAGTCTTCGATGTCGCCGAATGCGCCTACGAGAAACACTCACTGTTGACACGCACATACCTTAATCCTCACAGGACTACGTTGTATAGCTGACTTCCACACAGCTGGCTCCCAAAGGCAAGAATGATAGTGCGAGCGGGCTTGAGCTCTGACGGAGGACAGGACAGGACAGGGATGCGGAATGCGTCGTGGTCGCGCGACCCCTAACGCGCGAGAACGCGAGAATGTCGCGCACGCGGGAAGCACAGTTGTGTGCCATTCGGGGTTCATGCACACCCCACCGTCGTTGGCCAGGGCCGCGCGAGGGATTTGAAAGCGGTGAGAACGGCCCATTTTGGCGTGCAAATGGCCGCGTCCATGCGATGCGTTGACCCGTCGCTCACAGGAGGCCCTTTTTGGCGGCGTGGGTCAACCGGAGCAGAGGGGAGGGGAGAGGAACGCCGCGCGCTCGGGAACTGGCATGTATAGGAGCTGGAGAGGAAAAGAAAATATCAAAAACCGTATAGAAATGAAAACGAAAAAACGCACGCGGTCGTGGTCATCGCGAGGTAGTCATATCCATGGCCGAGTCGTCATGGTCACCACTGCAGGGGAATGGGTGCCAGTGGGTGGGAGAGCGCTGCCGTGAGTGCCATAAGCACATCGCCTTGAAGCCCAACAGGGAACTGTGTATTGGGAAGGAGAGGATGAGAGAGCGTGTGAAGAAGTGAAAGAAAAAAAAAACGCGCACCGGGTTCGTGATTCCACTGAATTGTTCTAGTGGCCATTTTGATCATGGTCTGGCGTTGACCCCATGGGCGGCGTTGACCGGTCTTGGACGTCCAGAGAGGGTGGGGTGGAGGAGAGGGCGGAGGAGAGGAAAAAGGGGAAGAGAGAAGCGCGCCGCTCGCTTGAGCATTCGAGAATTCGACGACGTCAATAAGGCGTGCTTGACATTCGAGGTGCCGTCGCAGCACCGTGCATCGCTCTCGGGCGGTACGCCGTGCCGTGTCACTGTAAGAACCGGTCAGAAAGAGCAATCCAAATGGAAAGAAAAAAAAAAACACACCGGATGATGGGAACTGGCAGGTTGGGTCTCAGTGAGAGATTCGAGGCAGAGAAGAAAGGACGCGCGAAAACGAAAACGAAAACGAACGACGCACGGGTGCCACGCAATGGACACGGGAAAACACGTGTCACATACACCACTTGAGGCCGAGCTTGACGGCTGTATTATCGCCGTGGCCCATAGCTGTGCTGTCACTGACCTGCATGCTGGAACCGGCACTTGCGTTCCTTGATTCGCAACTAAATCTGAGTGAGAACTCGCATGAAATGAAAGAAAGAACAAAAGCAAAAGCAATAACGCACGCACAGAGCTTAACGCGCGAAACTCGCGCACGCGGGAAAGCACGACATAAGCCCATAGACACCCGTTGAACCCTCGCGAGAGGCCTCGACGACTGCGTCATCATCGCGGTCCTGGCCGTTCTGTTGTTGTGAGAAGGGGAGTAAAAAAAAAAAAAAAAAAAAACAAAGCGCACCAAGTTCGTGGTCGCCCAGGATTGTTTTCAAGGCCGTTGGGTGTTGTAGTGGTCTTGGCCTGGAGTCGCCACGCGTGCTGGAGTCGATTCGCAGGGCAGAGGGCATTGATATGCATAGGAAGTCGAGAAAGTGGGAGAAAAAGAGAAAAAAAGTTGCCACAAAAAAACGCGCGCGCATGCACCTGTTACAAACAGAATCCGGTTGAAGAACCATCTCGCATTGGCTGTTAGTCTTGCAGGAAGCGAGGCGGGAAGGGCAGGAAGGAGAAAAAGAGGGAGAGAAAGCAAAAAAAAGAGTACATGCGATGGTCACGCGCGGGCGAACTTGGCACGGTTTTCGGGGTCAGGGAAAGACGCAAATTAGAGCTGAGGAGACAGAGTGAAATCGCACGAAATGGGTGTCCCACGCATGGACCACTCCTCAGCGTCTTGACGGCTGTGTCATCGCCATGGTGCTGTTCGTGCTGTCACTGTGAGAAAGGGTTAGAAAAAGTGTGACGGAAAAAAAACGAAAGGAACATGAAACGCACACCGGGATCGCGCGAGAGGTTTTGATGGCCACTGGGTGTGCTTGTGGTCCTGGCTCGGAGTGGTCACCCATGCTGGAAGAGCTTGTGCAAAACAATGGGCATGAAAGTGCAGGGGAACGCGAGAGGGTGGGAGAGCAAGCAAGAGAAAGCGTCGCCTGCCGTCGTCACGGCCATGGGCACGTCGCCGTCACGGCGGCCAGATCGTCACAGTGGCCATGGGCCATGCTCACGATTCGTGGCCGTCGCGAGGTCGCCATGGCCATGCCCGAGTCGTCGTCATCGTCGCCAGTGGAGTGGAATGGGGGCCAGTGGGTGGAGCGCTTCGCCAGCAAACATGCCGTCGTCACGGCCATGAGCACACCACCGTCACAGCGGCCAGATCGTCACAGTGGCCATGGGCCACGCTCACGATTCGTGGCCGTCGCGAGGGCACTATGGCCATGCCCGAGGCGTCGTCATCGTCACCAATGCAGTGACACAGGAGATGGGAGTGGGGAAGCAGCTTGAGAGCCAGGAAGAAACTGTTTGGTAGGAAGGAGAGGGAGAGGATGAGAAGAGAGCGCGTGAAAACGAAACAAAAAACGCACCTGCGGAAACAACAGCTCGCGGGAAAACTCCAATGAGGCCAGTGGAAACCGGTGGCTTGAGAGTCTTGACCTGGGACCCTGGGGAAGGAAGAGTGGGAAGGATAGGAGGGGAAAGACGGGAGGAGGAAGAAAACGAACGCGGCAAAAGAAAAAACGAACGCGCGTCGTAAAACGAAGAGGCCGTCGTCAAAAAACTTTTTTCACTGCTTATAAATCTATTTGGTAAGCAAGACCTTCCATTTGTGGGAATTTTTTCGTCCAAATTGAGGCAGCTGAGGACCACCCAAATGCGGCGACCCTCCGACCGTCCTTGTTTAATATTAGTACAAGCTGAAGCTTGCTTGGGCTACGCCCAAGGGGTGCGCCTTTGGTGGGCCCTAAGCATTCTCTTCATGTATAATCCTTTTTTGGATATAAAGGGAGAGGAGGTATATCATAATCTCATAATCATCACCATGTGTAATCCTGTTTCTTATAAGGCCCATTTTAGCAACAAATACCAATATTGGTGATCTCTGAAAAATCCCTGAGTTTCAAAAGTTTCAGTTTGGGTTCAAAGTTCTGTTACTAAAACCCCCTAATACGCCTTTAGTATCACTCATTACTGGTTGCAATCCCTTTTTGAGTGAATGTGTAATTCTTTATAATCTTCATGTCATCTAGCAGAACAATCCATATCATCAATACACTGAATTCATGTCCTGTTACACTTACTTTATTAGAATTTCCCTCTACATTCTTCTTCCCTTCCTCTCATCAAACCACCTATATAGGAGATACTAAAATTGACCTGAACACCATCAGTTGTTAGAGTTGTCATGAGAAGCAAGAGAACTTTTATCATCCTATGAAAGAGGAGCCATTCACCATAGCACAGGAAACTCATCTGCCAATTAGTAACTGCCTCTAACTCAACCAAGAACAGAACTCTTACCATCAACCTATCAAAGACAGCAATTCATCATATTGTCAAGTCAACTTGCCAATCAGAATCTGTGCTTGATGTTGATCACTCAACCAACCATAGTGCTACATCTCAGCCCAGTAAAACAGAATATAGATTCAACTCATTTATGAATGGAAAATAAAAATTATCATTGTATCCACTGAAAGTAACATAGTCAACTGGATTGCATTTGGTGTGACACATCCACATGGTGAATGAAGGAGACGGGCTAAGAGCTGGTAATTAGTTGATGATTGATGATAGTTGGTGATTGATGATGATTGACATAGAGAAGGGAGGGAAGGAAGGAGAAGACGATAGGGGTACGGGTTGCACGCGGCCCCATTCGCGCTCGCTCGAAAACAATTTTTTCATGGCGGCCAGAGTGCCCATGGGCCATGCTCAAGATTCGTGGCTGTCGCGAGGTCAATGGCCATGCC
>JAGFNK010000528.1:0-35939 GCA_025769875.1 Russula earlei | reverse complement strand
ACCACGTGTCATAAAGATTTCCGTGGTTGATAATAGGTGTGCCTGCAAATTTTCCTCGGTAACAGTGATCTTGGGTGTCGTAACTGAGGTTTTCAAATAGGAGTGGGATTAGATTTTCTTCTTCGTCAGTGATGTCCCTCCTAGTGCTCATAGATCTAGACGACTGTTATAGTCCAATGGCCGTTGTTCCAAGGATATGCAATGGTGTAGGCTGGCTTTAGTCGAATGGTATCAGGTCTTCCTTGATGTTTTCTTAATTGGATTCGGGAGTATTCTTCAGTAATGCTGCTTTGTGTTAGAACTACTCGGGTTTTCCACAGATATCCTTCAAATTCTGCTGGAGAGATGGCAAAGTCACTTATTTCCTTGGTGGGGTGCTTGTAAACTATAAAGTGTGTCAGTCGTTGATGCCAAGCTTGGGTACAATAATTCTTGAATTCAATTAACTCTCTCCTTGAACGCGTAGGTAGGTTTAATGCTAAGAAGGATTGTTCTGGTAGATAACAGTGTAAATCAGTATTCCTAAGATCGGCACTATCAGGGGATTCAACAAGGGGTGATGCAAAGGGTTGGATAGGTATGACAGGGTAGGAATACGATTGGTAAACAAGGGTACGTAGGTGCGTCAGGAGGGGTAGGAGGTACATGGTCTGTTCACAAGAAATCCTCCTTGCGTTGGGAACTGTTTTCTCTCTCAGGGGGGGGTCGTTTGGATGACGCGCGTCTCCTGTGTCGAGGGAGCCAGATTTATCGAATGGGGAGGATGGTAATCGCCTGGCGTCCACAAGGTAATTCCGTCATGAGTAGGGGTGTGTCTGGTCGAAAGTTGCACGTGCAATACTCTGTTTTGCAGTTACACCTTGCTGTCCACGGATTTGACTCAGTATCTTCTGTGCTGGCAGACTAACGTTCTTGGCTAGTTGGGACAGTGGTCTGAATCGGTGTGAGGGGTCGAGGGGCGAGACTTGAGGCTTCTAGATTGCTGGGACAGAATAGTACGCAGGGGGACCAGTATATGAGGCGTCTGGGCTGGTAATTGCCCAAGGTTGATTATAATCTGCGTCGTACAACCATGAGTTAGTTTCCCAGTCAAAGGTGTTGTGTATTCCTGGTACAACAGCAAGTTGGACGTAAGATTGATTTTCCCTTTGTATTCTGTTGAGGCGTAGGTGGTAGAACTGGACAGTGAGACGGTAGTAGCTGATGTATGTCCAAGCCAGATAAAACAAGCGATACCCTGTCCTTAAGGAGTGGATAATGATGTGGTGGCGTGGTTGAATGACTCTGGTCCAAAGGTTTAATTCACTAGTGCGTAAGGATTGGTAGTCAACTGGTTGTCCTTGGATGTTCTTCGCTTGAGCAAGGTGCCAATATAGTAGTTGTTGTCGTGCTGGAGGTAGAAGTCGACTAAGGGTTTCAAGATATAGTGCGTGTTCGTCGTGGCTTAAGAGTTGTCCAAAAGGCAAGACTTCAAGGAACTCTTTAACAATAAGATGGGGGAAATCTTCGTGAGGTGGTTCAACTCCTGGTACGTCGTGTAAGTTGGTTAAAGTGGTGACAGGGAATGCGACGGAGGTCCAAGTTCGATAATGATTTAGGTTTAAGACGTGTCGAGTGATAGCGTCTTCTTCTTCGATCTTCTTCTAAGGCGTATTCTCGTGGCACTTTAGTTAAAACAAGAAAGGATCTTTATTCGATCTTTATTGAAGCGTTACAAGGGTGGTTCTTACTTTTAAGAACCGTGCGCAAGATCTATAGTTTCGAGCTGGTACCTCTCAATTATTTCGAGAGGGTTAAGGGGAATACGAGGCGTAAAGCAAAAGCGAAGTAGCTGGGGGTTAAAGCGGATGGTGTCGACTGTATAAGTCGAATAGTGACGTAGGGACACGCGGTTACTGTTCTCCTCGAAGTGTAAGTAGCCGTATGCGAAAGCGAGACGTCCGTCCAAGAAGTCAGTGTACGATAGATAAGCAAAACGAGCCCTCGTAAGCAGGGCGGTAAATAGCAGGCAAGGTAAGTAGTTTCCTAAATAACGAGGTGTTAAAAATGTATGCGATGCGTCCGAGGGGAAAGTCAGCGTCCGGGGCGTATATCCCGACGTTGGAGCAGATGCCGAAGGGGGTGAGATTGTACTGGGTGGCAAGGGCAGTGTTGGAGGGTTCTACCGCAAAAGTGTGGACGATGCGTGCACGAAAGGCGGTAGTGAAGGTGTCTGTGAATGCGCGACGAGCTAACTGGTCTGAGGTAGGGATGCGTCCAAGGTAGTCTTGATGATTCAAGTCGTGGAGGGGACGCCACTGCTCCTGGCGACGATTGGTGGTAGGGAGGACGAAGTACTGGTGCGGATGGAAGCGAAATACTGTGCAGGGGGGACGGTCGAGGAAGCCTTCAGGTAAGGGAGGACGGTCCGCTTGCTGTTGCTCGTTCTGCGCTGGAGGGGGAGTGCCGACAGGGACAAAGTTGTCTGGGATAGGCTGGGCAGTGGTAGGAGACGATGGGGGAGCCGTTGGGGAGTACAAGAGGCTGAGGGGTGAGGATGTGTCGACCGGGTCGATGTCTTCAGTGAGGATGCGAAGAGCGGTGCGTGGGAGTGGGTTGCAGAGGAGAAGGGAGACGCAAGGAGGTATTGAACCAAAGTGGGGGAGTTAGGAGTAGGACACTTGAGCGTTGGCTGGTCAATACAAGGATGATGAGAGACTGTCCAGATGTCAAGACACGTACTGCTGATCACTAAGGACTCAGGAGCAGGTGGGCAAGGGTCGGAACAGATGATACGCGGCGAAGGCGGCGTTGAACAAGAGGACGAGCCAAACGACGAGGAGGTACCAGATAGGGACTGGTAGGTGTTGCAGGAGACAAAGGCGAAGGCTGGAGGCCAGTGTAGCGAGGGGACTTTAAACAAGGCGGTCGTTGAAGAGTACCTTGGGAGCGAGGGGAATCTTTAGACTGAGCGGTCAGCAGGGGAGTACCCAGGAAGATGAGAGTATCACAAATGGACAGTCTGACGACTGCCATGCTTCATTGGGGCTTATATACAGTGTACAGGGTCGATTACAAAGCACTGGGACTATTCTAGACTCTTTGGTACCATCCAATAGGACTACAGAGGCATAAACTTGCTTGTGTCAAGTTTCAGGCTTACTGAGTGCATTACTGATCATTGTGGAGCGATGACATCATTATGATGTCACTGTGGAGCGCTTAGTGAGCCTATGAGGTCACTGTGGAGTCGCTCAGTCAGCCATGATGTCATTGGAGCCTTGATGACGTCAGATGATTTATGCAATAGTTTCTAAGAGTTTGTGCCGCTGTTTCGGGTCCATGGTGGCTGAGTGGCCATGTGGTTGCCACGCGATGATTACCTGATTAGGAAACGCAGGAGGGATAGCCCAGAAAATGGAAGGGAGTCGGCAATGCAAAGTGAGAGAGGTTTTTCTTGAGTATAATAGGACAATCTTCGGCCAGGACTTGGCCTTGGTTCGTAACAGTTGCTGTGTTCAGGGCTCTGTAGTCTTGTACTGGTCGTAGATTTCCTCCTTTCTTTTCTACAAAGAAGAATGGACTGGCAATAGCTGCTTTTGATGGTCAGATAGTGCCTCTTTTCAAGTGTTCATCTAGGTATTCTTTTAGGGCTTGTAGTTCTTTGGGAGTAAGTCGATAGATACCAGAATCGCGTTGGGCGATCCCTGGTTTCAGATTGATTGCATGGTCCCATGGTTGGTGAGCAGGAAGGCATTGGGAAGCTTGTTCGTCGAAAATCTTTTGCCATTTCAAGAATTGGGCAAGGATAAGTTTGTCTAATGTCTTGGGGGGTGTTTCTGCATGGGCTAGCTTGGTAGCTGTGGTTGATTTGGCTCTTATGCTGATTGTTATTGGTCTAAATGCATTGTGGATTTGTTCATCAATGCATGGGTTCAATAGTCCTTCAGTATCTGGGAAGATTAGTGCAGCAATGTTTGCAAACTCAGGTTCTTCTTCTTCAGGGAAAGTAAGCGCATGTATTTGGTAATTCCGTGTTCCAGATGCAGATGCAATGGTTATACTCTGGTGCATAGTAAGGCAGGTTCAGGGGCAGTTCCTCAGTGTGATTGTATCATTTGCCCAATCAATGTCTGGGTTGTGGTGTCGTAGCCAATCTGTTCCTAAGATAATGTCGTGATCTCCAATGTTAGTGACAAGGAATTCTGCTTGTTCATCATGAGTAGGCACCTGTGTGCGCTTGAATGCGAAGTCTTTGGATGGTGCTAAAACAGTATTAGTCCATTGGCATTTTGTGTTCCATCTACATTTTGTGCTGGCAAGGGTTTGGTCATAGTTTGGAGGTGCAGGTGGTGTCTTTGTGCGAATCGTTCATTGATTATCATTCCTTCTGCTCCACTGTCAAGCAGGGCTCTTGCACCGATTTCTTTGCCGCTTGTCTTCCCCACAAGAGTAACTTTCAAGGCAATGGATGGGGAGCGAATATTCTTGGTAAAACCTTTGGGGTAATTGATTTCTCTTTGTATCGTACTGATTTGGACCGCGTCCCTCCTCGGTGCAGAAGGGGGTCCTAATTAAAAATCCATAGGAGCAGATCTTGGGCGAGGATCGAGTCTGCAAGTGTTTCTCTCCAAGTTGTCAATGATGCAACAGGAACGGGTTCTTCTTGTGTAGGTTTGATGTTTCATCTTGGATGGTCATAGCTCTGACTGGTTGGGGGCAAGATCCTTGTCGTTGGCATCCTTGGGCTGCTTTCTTTGCTCTACATTGGTTTGCCATATGGTTCTTCTTTCCACAGTAGTAACAGATGTTGTTCTTGCATTGAAACTCTTTCTCTGTATCTGTGAGGGGTTCTCTTTCACTTCTGGATTCCCAGGGTCGTTCGTTAGGTTCTCCTTGGTACAAGTTAATTTCCAATGGATTGTCTGATCCTTGAGTGTTTAATCCTTGGGCACGTACAGAGCGTCCTCCTCGAAAGGCTATGGAATTGTATAGGTGGAAAAGGTTGTCAAATTCTCTTGCTGCTTTGACAAGGGCTGCAAGTGTAGTTGGTGTCAGTGTGATTCCCAGCATTTTCTGATGTAGGGCCAGGTTAATGTTCTTCCTGAATGCATACATCTTTGTCCTTCGATCAGTGGTAGCTCGTGATGTGTGGTGTGACCATTTCTGATACCATTCATTAAATGGTAGTTTTCCTTGATAATAGGTGTGCATGGTGTTAGTGGAGGCCAGTTCTGCTTCTGCAGATCAGCAAAGGCTTTCTTGAAGTCATCCCATGATCTGTAGTCTGCTACTGTACAAGCCATAGCTTTAGTGGTTTGTTCTCTAGCCCATGCTCCGGCGGGTGTTCCTACTTTAAAGTGGGTTAGTGCAGCAGCAACTTTCTTGCTTTTGTCTGTAAAGGAATCGCCATTGATATAGTAATAATTGGCTAAGGCTGCCCAAAAGGCTTCTGCCTTATCAGCCTTTCCATCAAAGGGTTCTGGTGCAGTTCCGACAAGGCGTGGATTGCTTGACATGGCAGGATTCCAAGTTGTTGCAGTTGTAACAATAGGTGGGGCTGAGCCTTGTAATTGGATTCTAGTTGGAGTGAGTGCTCAAGGGATTGTTTGTGGTACATTGCTAACTGTATGAGGGGTAGGTTGTTGAGTATTATGTCGGGTGGAGGGTCCTGGAGTAGCGCTTCAAGTGCTTGGTGCAGTTCCTAGGATGGCAGTAACTTCTTGAGTTGTTCTGGCAGTAAAATCGACCTCTCGGTTGTTGTAGTAAACCCAAATGTTTTCTAGAATGGCTCCACTTGACTGGTTTGTCTAGGAAGAGACCTGTATAGTTATAGGGATTGAAGTCTTGAACATTTTCTGCTCCTGGGGCTGCTGCTTTAAGTTGAGCGGTGGTAACTTCATCGTTGTCGTCTTCGTAGAACCAAGTTTCTGAAAGATTTCTGTGATTGATAATAGGTGTTCCTGCAAATTTTCCTCGGTAGCAGTGGTCTTGGGTGTTGTAGCTGAGGCTTTCAAATAAAAGTGGAATTAGATTCTCTTCGTCATCAGTAATATCTCTTCTAGTGCTCATAGGTTTAGACGATGGTTATAGTCCAATGACTGTTGTTCCAAGGATATGCAATGGTGTAGGCTGGTTTCAGTTGAATATAGTCAGGTCTTCCTTGGTGTTTCCTTAAGTGGATTTGAGAGTATTCTTCGGTGATACTACTTTGCGTTAAGACTATCCAGGTCTTCCACAGGAATCCTTCGAATTCTGCTGGTGAGATAGCAAAGTTGTTTATCTCTCTGGTGGGGTGTTGATACACTACAAAGTGTGTGGTTCTTAAATGCCAAGCTTGTGTACAATAGTTTTTGAATTCAAGTAGTTCCCTCTTTGATTGCGTAGGTAAGTTTAGGGCTAAGAAAGATTGTTCTGGTAGATAGGAATGAAGTTCAGTATTTCTAATGTTGATACTATCAGGTGATTCAACCAATGGTGCTGCAAAGGGTTGGGAAGGTATGACAGGTGTAGGAATATGACTGGTAAACAAGGGTACGTAGGCATCAGGGGGAGTAGGAGGTAATGGTCTTTCAACAAGGAATCCTCTCGCATTGGGAACTGTTTCTCTAGAGGGAGCTCATTGGGGCGTTGCATGTCTTCTGTGTTGGGGAGCCAGAACTACTGATATGGGAGGTGGTAATCGCCTGGTGTCCACAAGGTAATTCCATCAGGAGTGGGAGGTGTGTCTGGTCAATAGTTGCACGTGCAATACTCTGTTTTGCAGTTACACCTTGTTGTCCATGGGTTTGACTCAGTGTCTTCTGTGCTGGCAGACCAACATTCTTGGCTAGTTGGGACAGTGGTTTGAATCAGTGTGAGGGGTCAAGGGGCAAGGCTTGATACTTCTAAAATTGCCGGGACTGAGTAGTATGCAGGAGGACCAGTATATGAGGCGTCTGGGCTGGTAATTGCCCAAGGTTGGTTGTAATCTGTGTCGTGTAGCCAAGAGTTAGTCTCCCAATCAAAGGTGTTGTGTATTCCTGGTACAATAGCAAGTTGGACATAAGATTGGTTTTCCCTTTGTATCCTATTGAGGTGTAGGTGGTAGAACTGGACTGTGAGGCAATAGTAACTAATATATGTCCAGGCTAGGTAAAACAGGTGATACCCTGTCCTTAGCAAATTAACGATGAGATGGTGGTGTGGTTGGATGATCCTGGTCCAAAGGTTCAATTCACTGGAGCATAGGGATTGATAATCAACTGGTTGTCCTTGGATGTTCTTTGCTTGAGCAAGTTGCCAGCATAATAATTGTTGTCATTCTGGTGGTAGGAGTCGACTAAGGGTTTCAAGATATAGTGTGTGTTTGTCATGGCTTAGAAGTTGTCCAAATGGTAAGACTTTGAGGAATTCTTTGACAATAAGGTGGGGAAAGTCTTCGTGGGGTGGTTCTATACCTGGTACATCATGTAGGTTTGTTAAGGTGTTAACAGGGAACACAGTGGAGGCCCAGGTTCGATAATGGTTTAGACTTAAGATGTGTCTAGTGATAGCATCTTCTTCTTCGTCCTCTTCTAGGGCGTATTCTCGTGGCACTTTAGTTAAGAGAAAGAAGGAACTTTATCCAATCTTTATTGAAGCGTTACAAGGATGGCTCTTACTTTTCAAGAACCGTGCACAAGATCTATGGTTTCAAGGTGATATCTCTTGATGATGTCGAGAGGGTTAGGGGGAATACAAGGCGTAAAGCAAAAGTGAAGTAACTGCGGGTTGAAATGTATGGTGTCGACAGTATAGGTCAAATAGTGATGCAAGGAGACATGGTTACTGTTCTCCTCAAAGTGTAAGTAACTGTATGCGAAAGCTAGGCGTCTGTCCGAGAAGTCGTGTATGATAGATAAGCAAAACAAGCCTTCGTAAGCAGGGTGGTAAATAGCAGGCAAGGTAAGAAGTTTCCTAAACAACCAAGTATTAAAAATGTATGTGATGCGTCTGAGGGGGAAGTTAGTGTCTGGGGCGTATATCCTGACATTAGAGCAAATGCTGAAGGGGGTGAGGTTATACTTGGTGGCAAGGGCAGCATTGGAGGGTTCGACCGCAAAAGTGTGGATGATGTGTGCACAAAAGGCGGTGGTGAAGGTGTCTGTGAATGCGCGACAAGCTAACTGGTCGGTGGTAGGGATGCGGGACAGGTAGTCTTGGTGGTTTAAGTCGTGGAGGGGTTGCCACTGCTCGCAAGAGCGATTGGTGCTGGGGAGGACGAAGTACTGGTGTGGATGAAAGCGGAATGCTGTGCAGGGGGGGGCGATCGAGGAAGCCTTCAGGCAAGGGAGGATGGTCCGCTTGCTGTTGTTCATTATGCGCTGGAGGGGGAGTGCCAATAGGGACAAAGTCGCCTGGAATAGGCTGGGGGATGTTGGGAGACGATGGTGGGGCTTCTGGGGAGTACAAGATGCCAAGGGGTGAGGATGTGTCAACCGGACCGAAGTCTTCAGTGAGGAGATGAAGGGCGGTGCATGGAGTGGGCTGGAGAGGAGAAGGGAGACGCAGGGAGGTATTGACAAGAGTGGGAGAGTTGGGAGTAGACACTTGAGCATTGGCTGGTCAATACAGGAATGATGAGAGACTGTCCAGATGTCAAGACACGTACTGCTGATCACTGAGGACTCAGGAGCAGGTGGGCAAGGGTCAGAACAGACAGTACACAGTGTAGGTGGCATTGAACAAGATGATGAGCCAAATGACTAAGAGGTACCAGATAGGGACTGGTACATGTCGCAGGAGGCAGAGGTGAAGACTGGAGGCCAGTGCAGTGAAGGGGCTTTAGACAAGGTGGTCGTTGATGAGTGTCAAGACACGTACTGCTGATCACTAAGGACTCAGGAGCAGGTGGGCAAGGGTTGAAACAGATGATACATGGCGTAGGCGGCGTTGAACAAGAGGATGAGCCAAACGACAAGGAGGTACCAGATGGGGACTGGTAGGTGTTGCAAGAGACAGAGGCGAAGGCTAGAGGCCAGTGTAGCGAGGGGGCTTTAAACAAGGCAGTTGTTGAAGAGTACCTTGAAGACAAGAGGAGTCTTTAAACTGAGCGGTCACGGGGGAGTACCCAGGAAGATGAGAGTATCACAAATGGACAGTCTGACGACTGCCATGCTTCATTGGGGATTATATACAGTGTACAGGGTCGATTACAAAGAACTGGAACTATTCTAGACCCTTTGGTACCATCCAATAGGACTACAGAGGCATAAACTTGCTTGTGTCAAGTTTCAGGCTTACTGAGTGCATTACTGATCATTGTGAAGCAATGACATCATTATGATGTCACTGTGGAGCGCTTAGTTATGCAACAGTTTCTAAGAGTTTGTGCCACTGTTTTGGGTTCTTGGTGGCTGGGTGACCATGTGGCTGCCACGCGATGATTACCCAATTAGGAAACGGGTGCCTGGTCGTGTTATAGTGCCTTTGCAATAGCGATATCTTGCACTGCAGGAGGGGTAGCCCAAAAAACGGAAGGGAGTTGGCAATGCAAAGTGAGAGAGGTCTCTCTTGAGTGAAATAGGACAATATATGGCCAGGACCTGGCCTTGGTTTGTAACATTCATCCCCTCTTTATAGACTTGTTGCTCCTGCAATGGTAGGGACTTGTTTCTTTGGAAGGTGGAGTAGTTTGCATATGAAAAGTCGAAGTCTGTTCATTCGTGGGGAGTTCTGTTGTGTTCTATGGATTGTTTTGGGGATAGCTGTGGTTGGTTGGGTGCATGTGATCACAGGGATTCTCTGAAAAGTTCTTTGGTAACAGGAATAAAGATAGTCGTCGATGGAAGTCATGGTGTGCATCTAAGTTTAGGAGTTACCCCTGGTGGGAATTATTTTAAGTGCTCTCAGGTATTTCTGATGAAAGTCTTTGACTAGTAATTGCACTTTAGACAGGTTAGATGCTGGTTCCCAGGTATTCTCTGTGGCAGTGTATCCTTTCCATTTTACTAGGTATTGAATCCCTTTGTGGTTTGGGGAAAGTCGAGAACTTAAGATCTGTTCTACTTCATATTGTTCTTCCCCTTCAACCAGTATAGGTGGTGGGTTTGAGAAGTTAGGACCATGGGCAGTGGTTTCTTTGTAAGGTTTAATCAGGGAATGATGAAAAACTGGGTGTATCTTTGTTAAGATCAGATTGATCCTATTACTGACTCTTAGTGAAAGAGTTGCTTGATTTAGTTCAAGCACTAGACTTCGATCCCTTTGATATAATCTCAGGAAGAATAGATGTAAGAGAAGAGAGGGGCCTCCTTCACTTAGAGTTCTTCAATAGATTGTATAGAGTATTGACAAGATGATTGTTTCTTGTTTGAGAGAGTTACTTGTACCTATACTATGAGATCCCTACGCATAGTAATCACTGCCATATCCCAATGACATACACCTCCTAGGTACCTGATCCCAACCACCATCTTGCCAAACCCACTGTAGCCCTGCAGGACTTGAACCTCCCACAGTCCACTGAGGTGTGCTCCCCCTCAGTACCTTTGCCCTTTCCCAAGTTGGTAGTACAGCCATACCAGTTGGTAACTCATCAGTAAGTAGTGAGTAAGCCACCACTAATCAATGAGTAAGGCACATCAGTCAGCAATCACTAAGCCAGATGAATAAACACATATGAGTAAAACAGGATGAGTCACCAACACATAGGTAAGCAGATGAGGGTGCAGAACACAGAAATCTTAACAATCTTCCAAGATCTTGGTAACTCAAGGCGAACGTTTACTGGATATGCCATGATGACTTTGAATGGTCCATAATGTCAAGGGGCTAGTTTTGCTTTTGGGTGAGTGGTTCGTAGAAATGTGGCCTCCAACCATACTTGATCTCCTTCTTTAAAGCGGAATGTTGGGGATTGAGGTCCTGCTTGTTTCATGATTTTGGTTGCTCAGTTTAGAGAGGCAGCTACTTCTTCTCTAAGTTGGTTTAGTCTCGTTAGTCTTTCTTGGATTGAAGGGAACTTTGATGCAAAGGCAAGGGGCAGAGCGAATGTTGGATTAAAGCCATACCAGACCTTGAAAGGGGGTTTGTTTGTTGCACTGTGTTGTCTGGCATTATGTGAAAACTCCATAAAGGGAATTAGTTCTGCCCAATTGTCTGCTTGGTGGTTGCAAAATATTCGTTGGTATTGTTCTAGTTCTTGGTTAACTCATTCTGTTTCTCCATCCATTTGTGGGTGATATGCTGTGCTCAATGATACTTTGACATTTAATTTCTTCCATAGTTCTTGAGTAACTTTTGCTGCGAATTGAGGGCCTCTGTCTGATATTATTTGCACTGGAAGGCCTATTCTTCTCCAGACATTGTTCATGATCAAGTTTGCTGTTTCATCTGCTGTGATTGTGTTGTGGCAAGGGGTAATGATTATTGCTTTGCTGAATTGATCTACCACAACTAAGAGGCTGTTGAAGCCTTGTGAAATTGGTAGGTCTGTGATAAAGTCCATGGTAATGCTTTTCCATACTTCTCCAGCTGGTGTAATGGGTACAAGGGGTGTTTCTGTTTTTGGGTGGTTCTTTGTGCTTTGGCAAATTGCGCAACCATCTATGTAACTTTTGACATAGGTTAGCATTCCTGGCCACCAATAGTTTCGGCTGATTAGTTCGTAAGTTTTCCATTGGCCAGGATGCCCAGTGGCAAGGGAGTCGTGATGTAGTTTCAGAATTTTATTTTGTAGGGTGTCATTGTTTGGGATATAGACTGTTCCTTTGAATAATATTAGTCCATCTTCGAGGTTCCAGTCCTGTAAGCCTTTGGATAATCATCTTGGTCCACTTTTTATAATGATTGCTAACGCATTAGATACTTCTGGGTCATAGTCTTTGCTCGATTGTAGCTGTTGTTGAAGTTCTTGGTCGCCGATTGGTTCTGTAGCAGAGGTGCGTGTTGCTCTAACTTTAAAATATTTGTTGTCTAGGAGCACCTTTCCATCGTTTTCGTTTTGTATCCCCTTGTTAAAGTCTGGCCACCTGGACAGACCATCTGCTTTGTTCATAATTCCTGGGTGATAGGTGATAGTGAAGTCAAAATTGCTGAGAAGGAGTGCCCATCAGGCTTGTCGTCACATGAGTTTTTGTTTTGTCATGAAGCATGTCAAGTTATTGTGGTCCATCCACATATCAATGGGATGTGAAGCGCCTTCAAGGTAGTGTTGGAAGTGCCAGAGGGATGAGACAATGGCAAGGAGTTCTTTATCATAGATCATGTAATTTCGTTGTGTGGGGTCCAAGGATTTTGAAAAATAGGCTATTGGGTGATATCTGTTAAATTCATCAGGTTGTTCCAAGATTGCGCTGACTGCAAAGTAGCTTGCATCACAGATGAGCCGAAAGGGTTTAGTATGATCAGGTAACATGAGAACTGGGGCTGTTGTGAATGCTTGGATTAGTTTTTGGAATGCTTGTTCTTCATCGTTCTCCCATTTGAAGGGGTTTTCTTTCTTTGTTAAGTTAAACAAGGGTCGTGCTATCTGTGAATATTGGTGGATAAATCGTTGATAGAAGTTGCAGAATCCTAGAAATGCTTGTACTTCTGTAACATTGGTTGGAGTAGGCCATTTTGTAATGCCTATTAGCTTCTCTTGATCCATGGATATTCGTCCTTGGGAGATATTGATGCCTAGGTAACTAATAGAGGTTTGTCGAAAGGCACACTTCTCTGATTTCAAATACAAGTCGTGGTCTTGGAGTGTTTTTAAGACCTTATGCGTCCAGTCATCTAGTTCGTTCAAGGTTTGTGCCATGATTAGTATATCATCTAGACAAACAACCACTCGTTCAGTGGCAATGTATTTCTCTAGGATGGTGTTCATAAAGTGTTGGAAAGTGGCTGGGGCATTGCAGAGACCAAATGTCATTATCAAAGGTTCGAAGAGTCCTAATGGTGTCTTGAATGCTGCGAGGTATTCATCACCCTCTCTTAGGTGGATATTGTTGTATCCCCATCGTACGTCAAACTTGGTAAAGTATTGGGCTCCTTGGAGTTTGTCAATTAATCCAGGAATCAAAGGTAGTGGATATGCATCTTTGACAGTTGCTGTATTCAGGGCTCTGTAGTCTTGTACTGGGTGTAGATTTCCTCCTTTCTTTTCTACAAAGAAGAATGGACTGGCAATAGCTGCTTTTGATTGTCGGATAGTGCCTCTTTTCAAGTGTTCATGTCACTGACTGGGGGCGGTGTCGCTGACAAATCGGTTCACACACGAGATGTGCACACTGAGTTGGGCAAGACGACAAGTTCTCACAGAAGTCAGGGATCTCGGTGACGACACAGCAAAGGCTAGTGTGTACCATAGAGAGGAATTATAGCGAATAAGTCTTTGCGTTCAAGGGACTTAGAGAGATGGAAGAGTTTCTGAGACGATTGCTTGATTGCCTGCAAGCCTACAGTTCCAAAGCTAGAATCCAGTGATATTCACAAGAGAACAAGCTTAGGGCTTGTTCTCCTCTACCTGACAGGTTTATATAGACAGATGTTTCCTAAAACAAATAGTAGACATGCAGTAACAATGAGACGATCGAACTGGAACACACTGGAAGGTGGTGGTACATGTGAGGTGAGTGAGTCATGAAAATGCGCGAGAATTGTGAGGCTTGTCTGGGTAGGCTTGTCCGGTTGCCGGTCCGGTCTGAGGTACCGGTACTTGTGACATCACCCCCCTTGTTAATGTCTAAGTGGCGTAAGGAATGATGGTGGGAATGGCAGCGATGGGTGTGGAAGTGTAACTGGTCATGAGGGACTTGACACATTCTGTCAGTCTTGCATCGTCGATGCAGATTCCTACAGTGGTCAGCTATATGTCCATGGTGATTGCAGAGGACACAAATGGTGATTTTGGGACATTCAAAGGTATCATGTCCTCCGTCATGACACCAGGTGCATTTGTTGGAGAGTTGAGGGGAGAATTGATACCATGGGTCCATTAAGGCCTCCTTGGCATCCTTGTGTTCTTGATCGGTGAGTTGGGGCATGGTCCAGAACAAGACCCGAGGTTCGAGACGAGCTTTAGCATTGGCCCTGGCTAGTTTGACTTCCGAATCCCTTATTTCCCACATCATGTTGTGGTATCTTTCTTGAGCGGTGATGAGGTTGTTTGCCATCTGTTGTACCTTCTTGATGGTGAACCGATAATGACGTACCTTGGCTTCTAGAGATAGGTCCTGTTCGAACCTAAGTGCCTCATCTATCGCTGTGGAGTGTCTAAGGCCTTCTTTGAATAGGAAGGTGTCTTTTTGTGAGAGAAGAGGACAGGGGTAGGGGTCGGCTTGTGCTCGAATGGGCATGTGATGAGTAGGGCATCTGGGACCGTAAGTGGCTAGTAGGGATGGGAAGCCATGTGTGAGGTCAGGGAGAACAAAGCGAGGGGGAATTGTGTCGTCTTCATTGCCTGGGTCTGGAATAAGCAGGTCTAGTCCTACGTCTCCTTCTTCCCATCCTTCTCCGAGTTCTTCCAGCTCTGAAGGTTGATTGTTAGTAGGTGGTTCATAGATGGGGGGTGGCATCCTCCTGTGATTTACTGGGGTGAAGTTTTCGTCGAGCACGATGACGCATTCTACCTGTTCAATGATGGGGGTGTTTGTGTGTGGGGGAATTGGGATGGGGTCAGGTGATGGGGAGCGGACGTGATAGGAAGGGCTGCGGGTTCTGATGGGGGAGTTGGTTCCTTGTGTGGGGGATCGATTGCCAAAGGCAAGTAGTATGGTGGTAAGTGAGTCGTCCTCCCATAGTTTGCATGCTTGTACAATCATGGCTGCATGTTGTGCAGCACATCGAACGAGCAGTCTGGTATTGATAGTTGCTGCTGTCGATGGGGATGGTTCTCTAGACAGTGGTAGGTGGATGAGTGTAGGAGAGTAAGGTGGAGTGGGTACAAGGGTAACAGTGGAAGCGGTAGGGGAGTTCTGTGTGGAGGACATGTTGTAGTGTTTGGGGATGGAGCGGTGAGGAATGGTTGTCTGTAGACAAGGTTCTTTTATACTTTGGGTCATCCAGCCGAAGCGGAATAGTATTCTTTTAGGAGTTCTGGGGCGTTGAGGTTGTGGTGATCAACCCAGGAATCATCTGATGCAGGATAACCCTTCCAGTGTACGAGATATTGAAGTTTACGTGTTCATCCAAATCTTCTGGTGTCTAGGATTGCTTCGATTTTGTATTCTTCCTCATTTTCAATCATTGGTGGGGGGCGTGTGAATGGCGTGCCATATTCTTCCATCTCCTTGTAAGGAAGGAGTAGGTTAACGTGGAAGACGTCGTGTATCTTCATTGATGGTGGGAGTTTAATTGATAAGCGACTTTGGAAATTCTTTTTGTGATTGGGAACGGGCTGTATCTTTTGGGCATTAACTTGCATGTTCCTCGTGTTTTGAGGTTCTTTTCTTCTAACCATACAGGGTTCCTTCTTCCATTTCCTTGATGTCAGGTTTTAGGGGTTGTTGTTTGCGTTCTAGAAGTTGTTGTGCATCTTGTCTTGCTTCTTCCAATTGTTTTAGGTGGTTGATGGATGAGGGCATGTTGTTGTCTTCTAGACTGATGTTGATTTGGGATTTGAATCCCATGAGGAGTTCGTGTGGTGATCTTCATGATGTCTCATGTTTCCATGAGTTGTGTGCGTATTCTGCTAAGGGGAGCATTTTTGCCCAGGAATGAGGATGAGTTGTGGTCCAGGGTCTTAGGTATTGTTCTAGCCATGCATTCATTCATTCTGTTTGTCCATTGGTTTGGGGGTGGAATGCGGTGGACATGTTTGTTTGATGCCTAGATTCTTACATATGGCTCTGGAGAAGTTTGATGTGAATTGAGGGTCTCTGTCGGAGATAATTCTTTTAGGGATGCCAAACCAGGGTACAAGGTGTTTCAGGTACTCATGTGTGATGCCTGTTCCATTGATCGTTTTGTTGCATGGGATGAATTTTGTTGCTTTGGAACATCCTTGGTCGACTATGGTAAGAACACTATTGAATCCTTCTGATTTGGGTAGGTCAGTAATGAGGTCCATAGATACGTATTGGAAGGGGCCTTGTTCAATGTGTGTGTCGAGTGGGAAGGTTGTGGCTTTCTTTCTGGGTATATTGGTCTTGGATTCTTGACACTTAGCACAACCTTTGATGTATGTTCTACAAACTGTCGTAGTCTAGGTCCTTTGTAATGTTGTTTGACCAAATCCCAGGTGTTAGCTATTCCAGGGTGTCCTGCGAAGGGGGTGTTGTGAAATTGCCTCAAGATTTCTCATCATTTGTCAGGGCTTATCTGGTAGGTAGGTTTTTCCTGCGAAGATTTCAAGTGGTAATAGTGTGGTTTTTTGTTCTTCTACCCCCTTGTTAAGGTCTTTGCGACGAGAAAGTGTGTCGGCGATTCTGTGTGTGTGTCTGGGGACGTGTTCTATGGTGATGTAAAGTCTTGCATATATTGCATCCATCTGGCTTGTCTTCCTGTTAATTTTTGTGGTTCTTTGAAGTAGGTGAGGTTTTTGTGGTCTGTTCTTATTCTGACTGGTTTGTCAGCTCCTAAGAAAAATGGTCGTCCACTCTTTAGTCCAAAGATTATCACTGCTAGTTCTTTGTCATGTGCATCATAATTTCTCTCTGCTGTTGTGCAGCATAGAGCGCAGCTAACAGGCCAAGCAACCCACCTTAGAGGTTGTGCTAATGCTCAAGTGATATTGGGGTGTAGAGCGATATGTATACTCATCTACATGTATGGTATCTATACCTCTATGACCCAGGGCTGTTCCTAAGTCCAAAAGAGGTGACTACAGGTGTCCACTATATCGCGCACTCAGTGATGTGTGATGTGGAAACATTCTAGATGCAGCATAAGGCTGCATCTTGTGATAGATAGCATAGTATGCATAACCCTATTGCCATAAGCACATATACTAAAGTTCTGTCTAACACGTAACATCTATGAGCGGATCTTGAACCTTGTATGAAAGTCTTTGCCCTTCTTTGATCCGTTTGGGTTCCAGTTCAACACTCCCCCTTGCTAAGTGCATCGGTAGATGCCATGAGCATTTTCCCACATTCAGGGGTAGAACGTTAGTCCTAGTTGCTCCCTGAATTTGAGGAACTTGACGCGACCAAGGTTCTTGGTGAACATGTCAGCTGGGTTATTAGCTCCTTCAATAAAGAATAGCTCCACCTGTTTGTTTTGTATGACTTCACGAATGAAGTGATAGTGCAAATCAATGTGTTTGATGCGCTTTTCTTGCACAGGGTTGGAGGCTAAGAATATTGAGCCTTGGTTATCACCGAACAATGGGATGGGAGCATGATTGATGCCAAGTTCCTGTTAGTAAGGATTTAATCCAAACTAACTGTCTGCTCGTGTCAGAGAGCGACATGTACTCAGCTTCTGTGGAGGAGAGCACGACTGTTTTCTGTGCTCGTGAGTTCCATGAAAATATTGCTCCAGCCAGGTTCACCATATAGCCTGTAGTGGACTTCTGATTAGTTGGATGAGAAGCCCAGTCAGAGTCAGCATATGCCATCAAGCCACCATTAGATGGTCCATCGTAGACCAAGGCATAATTGGCGTTTCCCAAGAGGTATCGGCAAATGTAATATGCACAATTTAAATGATCCTCTGAGGGATTGGCAGCGTGTTGCGACAACTTTGTGACAGCAAAGGCTATGTCTGGACACGTTTCCAAGCATTATGTATAGGAGTGATCCTATAACTTGCTGGAATTTTGACCATAAGGCTGGGTCAGCAGCGGAAGTGTTGGGAGAGTGGTGATAGCCCTCTGGTAACGGAGTAGGAGCAGGGTTTGCGTTAAGCAAGTCAAAACACTGCAGCACTTTCTTTAGATATTCAGTCTGGTCCAGATGTATCTGGCCAGACTTGCATTGAATGTGCATGCATAGAAATTCTTGGGCATCACCCAGATCTCGACATTCCCAGAGCTTCACAAAGCGCTCCTTTGTTTTATTGATTTGTTTTTTGTCTGCTCCAAAGAAGAGCACATCATCAACATAGACGATGGCTATGATGCTCTTGTCTTTACTAACAAAGAGCCCAGAGTCAGACATAAGGCGAATAAGGCCGAGTGAGGCCATGGACTTGTCAAGGGCTTTCCACCATGCAAGTGCCGCTTGCTTGAGTCCATATATTGCACATTTGAGGTGCATGACTTTACGCTCTTGGCCTTTTATTTTGAAGCCCTCGGGCTGCTCCATATAGAGCTCTTCATCAAGCTCACCATAGAGAAAGGCAGTCTTGACATCTAGTCCGCTAATGTGCCAGTTTTTGAGGGCTGTGAGCGCAATCATCAGGCGGACTGTCTCAAACTGTACCATGGGTGAGAATATTTCGTCATAGTCAATGCCTTCTACTTGGGAGAAGCCTTTGGCGACTAGTCTGGCTTTTTTACAACCATCAGACTTAAGGTCGAATACCCATCTATTTTTGATTATTTTGCAATCCTTGGGAGGATCGACTAGTTCGAAGACTTTGCGTCTGCGGAGGGATTCCAACTCCTTGTGACAAGCATCTTTCCACTCCTTTTGGAGTTCACTTGGCATTCGCAGAATGTCCCTAAAGGTCCATTCGCAAATCTTCACAGTATCAGGTGCTTCTGAACTTAGTGGAACTGCTTGGGCGAGCAGATAGTTCAGAAATTTGACTCCCCCTTCCCTTGCAAGACATAGAATGTCTTCTACCTCATCCTCAGAGGCTTGTGGCAGTTGATCGTCAAGGACGACAGGAGGGTAAGGGCCTGGTGCGGCCGATCCTGACATAATATCCTCGCCAGAGCTACCAGGTTGGTTTTCTGTCATTGTTCTCCATGTGCATGTGCGCCAAACGTCTTTTTCCACTTCTGCGGGGTGTCTGCGTTCACCATAGACGTTGCCAGGATGGGTAGGTACTTTCCTCAACCGCTGAGACCTTCAAAGAGGTACAGGTTCTTCAACAGGAGGTGTTGAAAATAGATGCAGTATGTGTGATTAGATAGCAGCAGATGATAAGATCGCAGGCAGATCTATCAGACAATAGTTCAGTTTGGTTGACACAAAACTAAAATAAATAATGTACCTATCAGACAATAGCTACAACGCGTCGTGAGTACTGTGAGATAAGATGTCATAGTGTAAATACTCACTTCAGTTTGGTTGACACAAAACTGAAGTGATCTACGTACTTTGTGGCATTCTTAAGTACCTGAGACCGCCACTAGATGCAGTACAGTTAACTACCATCACGGATCACTAAGTAAGTCCGAGGATCAGTTGTAAGTAGCTACCGATTGTCCTAAATCACTCTATCAATGTAACTAACACGTGCTGCAGCGTATGAGCTGAGCTGGTGATGTCCGGTCCGGGTGATCCGATGCGTCAGCGCATCCGAGTTGTGATCACATCACAACACACCTGAGACTCTGGGCAGTGCAGATCTCAACAGGAGGAGGGGATGGTGTAGGAGGGACAGGTGTTTGCTCACGTTCCTCTTCCTCTGGTGCCTGTATAGGCTGCTCATCGTCCTCACTTTTGATTGTAGGGAATGGGTCATCAACACCAGGAATGGTGTCTTTGACAGGTTGTTGCAGTAGTTCCTCACACGGTTCATTATTGCCGTTTTCAGTGCACTTGGCGGAGCTTGAATTCCACCCAAATCGGCGCAGAAACCCCCTCAAACATGCGGGATGAATATCTCCCTCAAAACAGCTTCAATTCATATGAAAAGTATTGTCCCTGAATCGCCTGAATGAGGGCTAGGTAGCCCCATTGTTTTCATGAGATTTGAGTGAGAATTGGTGGAGCTGGACTCAAGCCACCTCCACATGTGTATTAGATGAATTACAACTCAAAATCATGGTCTATATCTATTATTCTTCCCTCATGTTGTATCCATGGGCTGTCTTGAGGCAGCCCCATAGTGTTTTTGACTCAAGTGTTGTGGTGTGCAACGTTGTTTCCAGTGCAATTGGAGTCGCGGCCAGCCACTCATCACCCCTCTCGCCTCTCGATTCTGACCATCCTTCTTGTTTTTCACAGACAGAGAGGAGTGGGTTGCAAAGAGGGGTCCTATTCTGAACTCTTTCTACTACAGAGTAGCTAGGGTGTTTTTATATACAGGAGAGAGGTACTAGAGATGAATGGCATGAAAGTGAATCAAGACTGGTTGAGACGGTCGAGGCGGTCGTGAAAGGCTTGAGACGCGAATGCATCTAGTGTGCCGAGGCGTGCATGGGCGCATGATCGGTGGCGAGGGCTGGGCGATGTGATCAAGGTCTTGATGTTGCACACAAGATGGCTTGTGGTGTGCGGTCGGTGGACTGCCTGGAACGAGAGGGAGGTGGCAAGGGATGAAAGGGAGCTGAGGTGTCAGTCTCATGTCGTGTTGTGTCGCATTTTCACATGTGATTTTGAGGCCAGCCATAATCTTCCTTACACCTCCCGGGGGCTTGAAACTTTGACCGTCCTTGGTCAAGCATCTGAATGCGAGTGTTTTGAGCCTTTCACGTCTGAATTGAGGCAGCGGTTGCGGCTGCTTGTGCTGCGGAAGACGCGAAGGTGGCGATCGGCGATGGCGATGATGGAAGAGGCGAGGGCGATGGGAAATGGAGGCGATGGAGACGAGGGCGGCGGTGACAAGATGGCGGCTGCGTGATGGTGGTGTTGTCTTGTGGCGGTGGCGGCGTGGTCGTCTCCATTGCAGGTGGTCGCAGCAGGCATGGACGAGGAGTGAAGGCGTAGGCGGTGAGCGTGAGTTTGTAGATAGAGACGTAGGTGGCGAGGACTTGAGAAAGAGGATGCGTGGGGCGGCTTGTGCGGGGTGGGATCTGTCGTCTTGCGGCAGCGGTGGCGGGGTCGTCTCCACTGCAGGTGTCGGCAGCAGACATGGGCGAGAGCGCGCGAACGGATGGGGAGGCGATGTGGGAGGCGGCGTGCGGTGTGCTGTTGGCGTCGGCGACTGCTTCTCCTGCAGCGGCGGCTTCTGCTCCTGTTGTGGTGTGTTGTGGCTAAGTTCGTGGCCGAGGCCTTCTTGGTCTTCTGGGGTGGTGCTGGTGGCGAGGGGTTGCAACGGTGCGGCGGTGCTGGTGTCGCATGGAACTACTAAAGCGGTGGCTGAGACTGAGAAGACTGAGGCTGAGACTGAGAAGGTGGCAGCGGACTGAGCTGGTGCGACGGTGGAGGCGGACGGGGCGGAGGCGACGACTAAGGGCGACGCAGGGGCGACGGCGGCGGTGGCTGACAAGGGCGTGGCGGCGGTGGCTTGTGAGACGGTGGTGGAGACGGCGGCGTGTGGCGCTAAGATGTCGGTGGCTGAGGCTGAGGCTACGGTGGCGGCTGATGAGACTAAGGCAGCTGGCAAGGCTAAGAGCGCAGTGGCGGTGGTTCACTGATCTGAAGCTGGGGCGACAGAGATGGCTGGCAAAACTAGGGGCGCGGTGGCGGCGGCTGAGACTGAGAAGGCTGAGGTTGAGGGCAGGGTGGAGATGGCGGCGGCTGGCGATGCTGGTGCTATGATGGACTGGGCTGAACTGACGAGTACGGGCGAGGCTAAGACGGAGACTGATGCGAAGTCGGCGGCTGGCACGACTGAGGCTACTGTGGCAACGGACGAGGCAACGGACGAGACTGAGGGCGACGAGACGACTGAGGGTGCGGGAGTGGATGAGATGAAGGCGGGGGTGGCAGACGAGGCTGTGAGGGCTGAAGTGGCGGGCAGCGCTAAAACATCAGTGGGCGAGGTTGAGATGGTGGTTGTGCATGGAGCTGAGACAGTGGCCATAGCAGGCGACACTGAGGGCGCGGGAGCTGGTTGGGCTAAGACGGGGACAGTGGCGATAGGTGATGTCACGGCTGAGGCTACGGCGGTGGGGACAGACGAGGTGGTGACGATGGCGAATGCGGGCGATGCTGGGACAGCGAGGGCAGGTGGAGCCGAGGCGATGATGGCTGGCGAGTCGAGGATGGCGGTGGTGAATGAGGTGACGGGAACGGTGGACGAGGTGGGAACCGCAGGGACGATGGGCAAGGCAGGCAAGGTGGAGGCGATGGTGCACGATGTAGGGACGGAGGCTGGAGCGGGCATGGGTGCAGGGTATGTGTATGGTCAGAATGGAGAGGTAAGAGGGGCAATGAGTGGCTGGCCGTCACTCCAATCACACTGAAAACAATGTTGCACACCACAACACTTGAGTCAAAAACACTATGGGGCTGCCTCAAGACAGCCCATGGGTACAACATGAGGGAAAAATAATAGATATAGACCATGATTTTGAGTTGTAATTCATCTAATACACATGTGGAGGTGGCTTGAGTCCAGCTCCACCAATTCTCACTCAAATCTCATGAAAACAATGGGGCTGCCTAGCCCTCATTCAGGCGATTCAGGGACAATAATCTTCATATGAATTGAAGCTGTTTTGAGGGAGATATTCATCCCGCATGCTTGAGGGGGTTTCTGCGCCGATTTGGGTGGAATTCAAGCTCCGCCAAGTGCACTGAAAATGGCAATAATCCGCGTGGTACCTTTAGTGCGCGCTTTGTTGCATTTGGGGTACAGGGTCTCATCGTACAGGGCGGTAGCATTTGTGTAAAGCATGTTATTGGGGAGCCTCATGAAAAGTGAGGCTTTGATCCCCTCAGTATGACCAAGGTAGATCATTAGCTCGCTTTTAGGTGAAAGCTTATTGACTCAATGCTTTTCTGGTATGTGCACATATGCACCACAACCAAATACTCTGAGGTGTGAGATATCAGGGACCTCGTTCTTTAGGACTTTGTAGGGCGTACGCCATTGAAGGCATCTGACAGGTGTCCTATTGTAACAGTGTGTCCCATGATTCACTGCAAATTCCCACCAGGAGGGAGGTAGACAAGCTTCAAGGCGCATTGCCTGAGCTTTGTCCATTACAGTGCGCATAAAGCACTCTGCATGTCCATTCTGTTGTGGAGTGTATGGGGTGCTTTGGAGGATTTTAATTCCTTCATCCTTTAGGATGTTATCAAAGGCCTTGGACTTGTACTCTCCACCAGCATCGGACATCCACTCTTTGATTCCTGCTTTGTATTGGTTCTTGACCATAGCAAGGAATTGTTTGACAGCCATTATGGTCGACTTTTTATTTTTTAGGAGTGTGATCCATGCATAGGAGGAATAATCGTCAATGAAACTGACAAAATATTCGTACTTATGATATGACTTCACAGGGAAACTCTTAAGGTCCAAGTGAATACGCTCAAATGGTGCGGAAGCATGAGTTTCAGAAGGGGGGTGTGCAGATGCAGGCATCTTGCCTTGCGCGTAGCCAGGACATACTGGCTGTTCCTGAGGGATTTTCAGGTCTTCAGGGAGACCCTTGGTAGGTGTCTTTGCACGTGTTACAACATCCTTAGATGGGTGGCCAAGGTGTTGGTGAATGACATCATAATCTACCACGTAGATAAGAGAATGCACTTGCGCGCTTTCAATTGAGGTGTCTAACCAATATGTAGTTTGACCCGGGAATAGGGGGTAAGAGGACAGGATTATACGTCCGTCCTCTCATAGGGAAATATGTCTATTATTCCCTAATGCATGCATCCCTTGTTGTAAAAACTCCCCCATAGATAATATCCGAGTGTTAATCTTCGGAATATAGAGAACAGGAGAAATGCGCGTGACAACCATTTTAGAGTTGACAGTGTGTCGAAGCAACACAGCGCCTTTGCCTTCCACATATATTGTGTTATCGGCAGTTTTAACAGGGGATCTTTCGTGCAGCAAAGCTGGCGTATACTCTATAAAGTCTTTTATTTCGAAGGTGAAGTGTGCTGACGCGCCAGAGTCTAGGAGCCATAAGGATCCCATTTTACTCAAGTTGTGCTTTCCTCTACATCTCGAACAATTTGTGTTACATTCACTATGCAGGGAACTACTTCCTGCACTAATTTGTACATTGTGCAATACAAGCGAACATTTATTAGACATATCTAGCCCGCTTTGGGGCTGGGGAGATGCTAAAAGGTTCTTTAGCGAGTGAAAGGAGAGAGGGGGGCGCACGCACGCTTCGTTATCTTTGGGGTCGCTGCCCCAATCAAGCGCTTCATCCGATGGAGTCGGAGCACACTCAGGGGTGGCAGCACCTTCTGGGATACCATCATATATGTCGAATAAATCCGACGTATTTGTTTGCATGAAGTTGCCATCGTCCTGGTCCATAGGCTCAGGGATGGGCGACAGTAATTTGACTGCACTTGACTGGGCAGCAGATTGAGTCGAGATCTGCTGCTTGAGGGTCTTGACTGTCTGTATAGTGGGGGTTACCCCAAGATCATCAGCAAGATCAAGCGCTTTGTTTAAGGCCTTGTAAGGGCCATGAGTGCGTTTGCGAGGGTCAGTTGCAGTTGGGATGGTACGTTGTTGGATCCCCGAAGGACCCAGATGGGCGATAGTGGTAATGGTCGGGAGTGGGAGTGCGGCAACATCTGCAATGTGGGAGTGTCTGGGACCATGGCTGTGATCGGCCTTCTCCTTGCCTTTCCCTTTTCCTTTGCCGCCGCGCTTACCGTGCTGGCACTTGTCCTTATCTTCATCGCGCTTGGGCTTATTGCCCTGCTGCTGATTGGAGAAGGAGGGGTCACCGTGCTTGTGCTTTACAGCAGAAAGCTTCTGCACGCTGTGCTTCTTATTTGTTCCTCGATTGAGCTCAGTTTGATATTGAGAGACGATAGCCTCTTGGACGTCCTTAGCGTTAAGGTTGGCCAGTTCATATGCCTGAGTGACAATGTGGACAAGCATTTCCCATTTCTGGGGAATGGAAGCAAGCATGATGAGTGCTTGCAAGGTGTCAGGGACTTGAAGGGAGGAGGTGGTGAGACGCTGGAAAGCAGCATGTATCCGATCCAATTGTGGGCCAGGGTGATGGCTCGGGTTAATGTGAATGGAAATGGCTTCTTTAAAGTCCTTATAGATGCTAGCGGTAGTCGCCATGCCATAAGGGTTTCAAGGCAATTCCAGATAGTCTCAGCGTTATCCAGGGTCATGAGATCCTGCTGGATCGCGATGCTTGATCTAAGGACCATATGGCCAACTGCCATATCATTCCCATTATTCCATTCTTTCACAGCTGCCAGAGCGACAGCCTGGGCAGCAATCTCTTCAAAAAGAGGTGCCTGAGGAAGTCCAGGGACGGTTGGCAGTTCAAAAGTGCCATTGCAATAACCTCACAGTCCAACGGACATGAGGTAGGCTTTCATAGCCTTTGACCAAATACCATAGTTTGCACCATCAAGGATGGGGACAACAGGGACAGAGGGTTGAGATGATGACATAATAGCTGTTAGAAGAGGGCTTAGAGGTTGTCAGTAAGAGTATTGTATTCAAACAAGCCAACATAGTCTCCCCATAGGGTAGACTAGCTCGCCGCAGCATGCAGGCTTCAGGGATGCTTCACCATCATTGCAGCCAATGAAGGCACATGGCTTGCAGGGCCCATAACCTGTTGCACAGCATAGAGTGCAGCTAACAGGCCAAGCAACCCACCTTAGAGGTTGTGCTATTGCTCAAGTGATATTGGGTGTAGAGTGATATGTATACTCGTCTACATGTATAGTATTTATACCTCTATGACCCAGGGCTGTTCCTAAGTCCAAAAGAGGTGACTACAGGTGTCCACTATATTGCACACTCAGTGACGTGTGATGTGGAAACATTCTAGATGCAGCATAAGGCTGCATCTTGTGATAGATAGTGTAGTATGCGTAACCCTATTGCCATAAGTGCATATACTAAAGTTCTGTCTAACACGTAACATCTATGAGCGGATCTTGAACCTTGTATAAAAGTCTTTGCCTTCTTTGATCCATTCGGGTTCTGGTTCAACATCTGCATCCAGTAATGTTCTGGAGTAGTATGCTATTGGGTGTTGACCATCTTCGTATTCTTGAGATATGACTGCTCCGACAGCAAACCCTGATGCATGAGTGTCTAGAATAAACTGTTTTGTCCAATCTGGGGTGCAAAGCACTGGGTAGGATATACAGGTTTCTTTCAAGATTTGAAATGCCTGTTCTTCCTTTGTCGTCCATTCCCATTGTTTGTTCTTTTTTGTCAAATCGTTCAATGGTCTGGCTTTAATGGAAAAGTTTGGTATAAAATTGCAGTAAACGTTGCAGAATCCTAGGAAGCTTCTAACTTCTTTCAATGTGGTAGGAGTAGGCCAATCTTTGATTCCTCTGACTTTGATGGGACCCATGGTTATTTTTCCTTCTCCTATGATTACGCCAAGGTATTTGACTTTGTTTTTGTGGAACTGGCATTTTTCAGGTTTAAGGTAGAGGTCATGTTGTCTTAATTTCAATAAAATGTGGTTGACCTTTTGTGCATGTATCATCTCATCGTCTTCTGTGGCAATGATGATGTCGTCCATGTAGATTTTGAGCCATCCTTGTGCAAGTTCTTCTTGAAAAATATCATCCATCATAGTTTGGAAGGTTGCTGGGGAATTTGTTAATCCAAAGAACATTACAGTAGGCTCAAATAGTCCATCACTAGTCTTGAAGGCCGCTTTCCATTCGTCTCCTTTGATTTGGATGTTGTTGTAGCCCCATCTGATATCAAATTTGGTGAAAAGTTCTTTTCCTGCTAGGGCATGGATCAGTTCTGGAATTAATGGCAGTGGATACACATTGGGTACTGTCCATTTATTTAAATTTCTGTAGTCTTGTACTGGTCAAAATTTACCGTCTTTCTTTTTTATAAGGAAGAATCTGCTAGGGTATGGCAAATTAGATCTTCTTATTTGTTTGAGCTGTAGATTTTGTTCGAGAAATTTTCCTTGTTCTTCTTTTTCTTTTGGTGAGAGAGGATAAACTCTGCAGTTGATTGTTGTGGGGGTGTCTGATTTTAGGTCAATTGCATGGTCCCATTTCCTTGGTCTGGGAAACCTTTCTGATTCTCATTCCATAAATACCTGTCCATATTGGTGGTATTGATGTGGGACCATTTCTTGCCAAGTTTTGGGTTTGCTCTCCATTTGTGATTCTGCTAGTTGTTGAGCTATGGTGGTTTTACATATTTGAGTTTGTATCCATAGTTCATCTCCTTCTTCCCAGTCCGTCAACGCTTTAATCCATGCTGGTGTCTCTTGGTCTCCCAAGAGGGTAATTCTTCCCATCATAGTTCCTTTAGACCAGTTTATTTTTGGATTGGTTGATTCTAGGAATGGGTATCCTAGGATGATGTCGTCTTGTACTATGTCTGCAACTAAGAATTGATGCGTATGTCTTTGTCCTAGTAGCTTCAGTTCTAAGTTGACAGTCTGGGTAATTTTTCCCAAATGATTGAGCATTCCATCGACATTTTCAACGTTTCTGGCTGGGATTAATTCTCTAGTTTGTAGGTGTAGTTCTCTTGTCAATTTGGGGGATATGAAGCATTCAGTGGCTCCACTGTCTATCAGAGCTTTTCTTTTGGCTTTGTTCGATCCAATGTAAATAGTAGTCATCACTGATATTGACTTTCTTTGAGACTTGTACATGGAGTCGATACCTAAAGCTCGAGCAATCGCTGTTATGCTCAAGCGTCCGAAAAATCCTCCTCTTTGTCTTCATCGTCTCCCATCAAAGCCTTGATAAAGGCTTCCCTATCTTTCACAGAAAGTGCCTTTGCTGTCTCTGCTAATTTAACAACCGCCTCCTCCTCCATAACCTCTACAGTAGGAGGTTTGGTTGTGGTGGTGACTTCGGCGGTGCGGGCACGAGTCGTTTCACATTTTGGTTTCGTAGGGCAGTTGCGGGCTAGGTGTCCTCTGAGAGAACAGTGGAAGCATCTTCCTTCCTCTCAGTGCTTCTGTTTCTCTGCCTTGGTGACTGCTTTGTGGGTGGCACCTGTGCTGGTATCCATCGCATTTGGGTCGCATGGTGGAAGGCGTGGGCATGCGGGCTTGGCATTATTGGTGGTGTTGCTGCGTGTGCCCCAGGTTGAAAGCCGGGCCCAGGGGTGGTTTGGGTTCGCGTTTTGATTGTGAGTGTTGGCGTGGTCCGAAAGGACTGCACGTTTGCGCATCCAAATGCGATGTTGTCTCTGCGTGCTGGATTTCCATTGGGAAAAGATGGTGGGGTCTTCTTGACTGATGATGGCTTTGACCAATGGCTTGGGGAGGCCGCATGCGAAGAGATGCATGACCATTGGGTCATCAGTGTGAAGTGACCCTCATCTAGCAAGCAACTTGAAATTAGCAATATATTCATCCAAGTTGTTGTCTTTCATCTTGAGTTCTCGCAATTGATCTTGTGCACGCTCTCATTCAGCATAATCTGTGAACGTGTGCTTGAACTCCTGTTCCATGGCCTGCCAGGCAGTAAGTCCAAATGGGATCTCAGTGGGGTTGGCAACAACTTCGTTGAGCCACGCGTCCATGGCCTCAACCCAACCATCAACTCGTGGTCCTTCCATGAGTGATAGGAAGTATGAACATTTCTTGATGGGGTCTTTGGCAATTTTGGTATTGTGGTTCATTCTCATAAATCGTCGGAAGGCTGTGAGAAAGATGTGAGTGCGAGCACGGTTGCTGTTGAAGGCTTTTGGGGGAATGCCTTCAAGTTTCCCATTGTCAGAGGGTTGTCTGTTGTGATTGTAGTCACTATGCGCATTGTAATCATCCGGGTCAGGGCTCGGAGGTTGTCTTCTGCATCCTCCAAGGCCTTGAAACAAGGCAGGTCAGGGAAAGGCTTGAGTCATTCCCGATGACGCGATGTTAAGATTCTCTTGATTCTCGAACTGTCATCTGTTTTCTGCTGACTCATCTGTGATTACTCATGTGTCCGCTTATCAATCTGGCTTAGTGATTGCTTACTGATTGGCTGACTGATCGCTTACTGATTGCTTACTGATTGCTTACTGATTGGCTGACTGATACTAGGAAAGAATGACTCACGCGTGAGTCATTTCTAACATTCTGAATTGCGCTTTCTATATTTGGATACTACTGGTTCCCAGCTACTTACACCCCGAGTTTCGTACGAAACGGATCAGTAGTTACTGAGATATCGTATAAATAGTCTGTGGTACTAAGAAGTCGAGCCTCACGCTCGACTTACACTTTTCACAAAACAAACCATTTTGTCAAACGATCTAAAACAAATTATAGTGCAGACTCTAACTGAAAGAGGCCCCTCTCTTTTCTACATTCACTCTTCCTGAGATAATATCAAAGGGTTCGAAGTCTAGTGCTTGAACTATATCAAGCAACTCTTTCACAAGAAGAGTCGGTACTAAGATCTGTCAGATCTTAACACGCGAGTTGTTGAGGGACAGGTGCATCTGGTTCATCGTCAGCGGCGCATATTTCGGTTGTAGTAATGGGTTCTTGTTCCATTGGTTCTGTGGGTGTGGGAGTTGATTCTCGAGTTGATCGTGGCACCGGTTCTCCTGAGGCAACTAGCGCGTCCATGTCCAGTCCTTCAAGAGGGTCAAATTTCAACTCAAAAATGGGGCATGCAACACACATGGCCGCAAAGTAATCTTTGCATCGTTCGAGCTCGAACCATACCCCGTAGAGCGTTCTGAGTCCTACCTTGGCCTGTTTGTAGGGTGTGAAGAATCCGGTCCATGGTGTGGGATCTACTCCCAGTTGGCGAAATACAGTGTTTTGTCTAAACTGTTCTGGCACAAGGGCGATGTTGGTGTCTGGGTTTAACTTGAATGGGAGTCTTAGCTGTCCCAGTCCTTGAGTGGAGGGTTTTCCTAGGCCTTTGTATCTCCAGTCTCTGGCCATGGAGGTCATGTTTCAAAGGAAAGGAAAAAATTGATGTATTCTAGATGGGTGCACATTCAAGAAGGTAAGCTTGTTCTAATGTCACCAACTGGGGGCGGTGTCACTGACAAATCGGTTCATGCATGAGACGTGCGCACTGAGTCGGGTGAGACAACAAGTTCTCGCAGAAGTTGGGAATCTCGGTGACGACACAGCAAAGGCTGGTGTGTACCACAGAGAGGAATTATAGTGAATAAGTCTTTGCATTCAAGGACTTAGAGAGATGGAAGAGTTTCTGAGATGATTGCTTGATTGCCTGCAAGCCTACAGTTCCGAAGCTAGAATCCAGTGATATTCACAAGAGAACAAGCTTAGGGCTTGTTCTCCTCTACATGACAGGTTTATATAGACAGATGTTTCCTATATCAAATAGTAGACATGCAGTAACAACAAGATGATTGAACTGGAACACGCTGGAAGGTGGTGGTACATGCGAGGCAAGTGAGTCATGAAAACATGCGAGAATCGTGAGGCTTGTCTGGGTAGGCTTGTCCGGTTGCTGGTCCAGTCCGAGGTACCGGTACTTGTGACAGTTCATCTAGGTATTCTTTTAGGGCTTGTAGTTCTTTGTGAGTAAGTTGATAGATACCAGAATCGCATTGGGCGATCCCTGGTTTCAGATTGATTGCATGGTCCCATGGTTGGTGAGCAGGAAGGCGTTGGGAAGCTTGTTCATCGAAAACCTTTCGCCATTTCAAAAATTGGGCAGGGATAAGTTCAACTAATGTTGTCAAGACACGTACTGCTGATCACTAAGGACTCAGGAGCAGGTGGGCAAGGGTTGGAACAGATGGTACACGGCGAAGGCGGTGTTATGAACCAAGGCCAAGTCCTGACCATAGATGGTCCTATTTTACTCAAGAGAGACCTCTCTCATTTTGCATTACCAACTCCCTTCCGTTTTCTGGGCTACCCCCCCTGCAGTGCAAGATATCGCTATTGCAAAGGCACTATAACTCGACCAGGCAACCGTTTCCTAATCGGGTAATCATCGCGTGGCAGCCACATGGCCACCCAGCCACCAAGGACCCGAAACAGCGGCACAAACTCTTAGAAACTGTTGCATAAATCATCTGACGTCATCCAAGGTCCAATGACATCATAGCTGACTGAGCGACTCCACAGTGACCTCATAGGCTCACTAAGCACTCCACAGTGACATCATAATGATGTCATCGCTCCACAATGATCAGTAATGCGCTCAGTAAGCCTGAAACTTGACACAAGCAAGTTTATGCCTCTGTAGTCCTATTGGATGGTACCAAAGAGTCTAGAATAGTCCCAGGTCTTTGTAATCGACCCTGTACACTGTATATAAGCCCCAATGAAGCATGGCAGTCGTCAGACTGTCCATTTGTGATACTCTCATCCTCCTGGGTACTCCCCTGCGACCGCTCAGTTTAAAGACTTCCCTCGCCTCCAAGGTACTCTTCAATGACCGCCTTGTTTAAAGCCCCCTCGCTGCACTGGCCTCTGCTCTTCGCCTCTGCCTCTTGCAACACCTACCAGTCCCCATCTGGTACCTCCTCGTCGTTTGGCTCGTCCTCCTGTTCAACGCCGCTTTCGCCGCATACCATCTGTTCCAACCCTTGCCCACCTGCTCCTGAGTCCTTAGTGATCAGCAGTACGTGTCTTGACAGGCGGCGTTGAACAGGAGGACGAGCCAAATGATGAGGAGGTACCAGATGGGGACTGGTAGGTGTTGCAGGAGGCAGAGGCGAAGAGCAGAGGCCAGTGCAGCGAGAGGGCTTTAAACAAGGCGGTCGTTGAAGAGTACCTTGGAGGCGAGGGAAGTCTTTAAACTGAGCAGTCGCAGGGGAGTACCCAGGAGGATGAGAGTATCACAAATGGACAGTCTGACGACTGCCATACTTCATTGGGGCTTATATACAGTGTACAGGGTCGATTACAAAGAACTGGGACTATTCTAGACTTTTTGGTACCATCCAATAGGACTACAGAGGCATAAACTTGCTTGTGTCAAGTTTCAGGCTTACTGAGCGCATTACTGATCATTGTGGAGCGATGACATCATTATGATATCACTGTGGAGCGCTTAGTGAGCCTATGAGGTCACTGTGGAGTTGCTCAGTCAGCCATGATGTCATTGGAGCCTTGATGACGTCAGATAAGTTATGCAATGGTTTCTAAGAGTTTGTGCCGCTGTTTCAGGTTCTTGGTGGCTGGGTGACCATGTGGCTGCCACGTGATGATTACCCGATCAGGAAACGGGTGCTTGGTTGTGTTATAGTGCCTTTGCAATAGTGATATCTTGCACTGCGGGAGGGATAGCCCAGAAAACAGAAGGGAGTTGGTAATGCAAAATGAGAGAGGTCTCTCTTGAGTGAAATAGGACCATCTACGGTCAGGACCTGGCCTTGGTTCGTAACAAATGTCTTGGGGGGTGTCTCTGCATGGGCTAGCTTGGTAGCTGTGGTTGATTTGGCTCTTATGCTGATTGTTATTGGTCTAAATGCATCGTGGATTTGTTCGTCAACACATGGGTTCAATGGTCCTTCAGTATCTGGGAAGATTAGTGCAGCAATGTTTGAAAACTCAGGTTCTTCTTCTTTAGGGAAAGTAAGCACTTGGATTTGGTAATTCCGCATTCCAGATGCAGATGCAATGGTTATGCTTGGGTGTGGTAAGGCAGGTTCGTGGGCAGTTCCTCAGTGTGATTGTATCATTTGCCCAATCGATATCTGGGTTGTGGTGTCATAGCCAATCTGTTCCTAAGATGATGTCGTGATCTCCAATGTTAGTGACAAGGAATTCTGCTTGTTTGTCATGAGTAGCACCTGTGTGTTAAGGCTCCAAAGGGCCTTAAATAAGATCAATGGTCGCGTCTATGAACATGTCCTACCAATGCAGATATGCTTGAGTCAAGCAAGCAATACTCATGGAGGGGAAGGAGTGTTAGATCCTCTGGAGTATGGCAACAAGATGAGAGGGGCTCTGCAGACGGGGTAGGAGTCAACTGTTTGGGATTGACAAACTAAGTCGAGCTTAGGGCTCAACTGTTACAACTGGGGGCCTTATATAGCCCTACATGAATAAGGTTTGTGCTACTGTAGTACTGGTCGGTGCTATAGAAGCAAAACATGGCTCATAGAAGTGAGATTTCTGTTGAACCGGAACCCGAATGGATCAAAGAAGGCGAAAACCTTCATACAAGGTTCAAGATCCGCTCATAGATGTTACATGTTAGATAGAACTTTAGTATATGTGCTTATGGCAATAGGGTTATGCATACTATGCTATCTATCACAAGATGCAGCCTTATGCTGCATCTAGAACGTTTCCACATCACACATCACTTAATGCGCGATATAGTGGACACCTGTAGTCACCTCTTTTGGACTTAGGAACAGCCCTGGGTCATAGAGGTATAAATACCATACTTGTAGACAAGTATACACATTGCTCTACACCCCAATATCACTTGAGCATTAGCACAACCTCTAAGGTGGGTTGCTTGGCCTGTTAGCTGCGCTCTATGCTGCGCAACAGGTTATGGGCCCTGCAAGCCATGCGCCTTCATCGGCTGCAATGATGGCAAAGCATCCCTGAAGCCTGCATGCTGCGGCGAGCTAGTCTACCCTAAGAAGAGACTATGTCAGCTTGTTTGAATACAAATACTCTTACTGACGACCTCTAAGCCCTCTTCTAACAGCTACAATGTCGTCATCTCAACCCTCTGTCCCTGTTGTCCCCATCCTTGATGGTGCAAACTATGGTATTTGGTCAAAGGCTATGAAAGCCTACCTCATGTCCATTGGACTGTGGGGTTATTGCAATGGCACTTTTGAATTGCCAGTCCTTCCTGGACTTCCTCAGGCACCTCTTCCCGAAGAGATTGCTGCCCAGACTGCTGCTATCACAGCCCTGAGAGAATGGAACAAAGGAAATGACATGGCAGTTGGTCATATGGTCCTTAGATCGAGCATCACAATCCAACAAGATCTTACGTCTTTGGATAATGCTGAAACTATTTGGAATCGCCTAGATACCCTCTATGGCACGGCGACTACCACCAGCATCTATAAGGACTTTAAAGAAGCCATTTCCATTCGCATTAACCTGAGCCAGCATCCTGGCCCACAAATGGATCGGATACACGCTGCGTTCCAGCATCTCACCGCATCCTCCCTTATCATTCCTGATGCCTTACAGGCGCTCATCATGCTTGCAGCCATTCCCCCGAAATGGGAAATGCTTGTCCACATTGTCACTCAGAACTATGATCTAGCTGATCTTAGTCCGAAGGACGTGTGAGAGGCTATTGTCTTTCAATATCAAACTGAGATCAATCGTGGAACAAGTAAGAAGCACAGCATGCAGAAGCTTTCAGCTGTCAAGCGCAAGCACAGTGACCCCTCCTTCTCCAATCAGCAGCAGGGCAATAAGCCCAAGCGCAATGAAGATAAGGATAAGCGCCAGTGCGGTAAGCATGGCAGCAAAGGAAAAGGGAAAGGCAAGGAGAAGGCTGATCACAGCCATGGTCCTGGACACTCCCACATTGCGGACGTTGCCGCACTCCCACTCCCGACCAATACCACTATTGCCCATCTGGGTCCTTCGGGGATCCAACAACGTACCGTCCCAACTGCGACTGACCCTCACAAATGCACCCATGGCCCTTACAAGGCCTTAAACAAAGCGCTTGATCTTGCTGACGATCTTGGGGTAACTCCCACTATACAGACAGTCAAGACCTTCGAGCAGTGGATCTTGACTCAATCTGCTGCCTTGTCAAGTGCATTCAAACTACTGTCACCCGTCCCTGAGCCTATGGACCAGGACAATGGCGACTTTGCGCAAACAAATACGTCGGATTTATTCGACATATATGACAGTATCCCATCAGGTGCTGCCACCCCTGAGCATGCTCCAACCCATCGGATGAAGCACTTGATTGGGGCAGCGACCCCGAAGATAACGAAGCATGCGTGCACCTCCCTCTCTCCTTTCACTCACTAAAGAACCTTTTAGCATCTCCCCAGCCCCAAAGCGGGCTAGATATGTCTAATAAGTGTTCGCTTGTATCACACAATGTACAAATTAGCACAGGAAGTAGTTCCCTGCATAGTGAATGTAACATCAATTGTTCGAGATGTAGAGGAAAGCACAACTTGAGTAAAATGGGATCCTTATGGCTCCTTGACTCTGGTGCGTCCGCACACTTCACCTTCGAAATAAAAGACTTTATAGAGTATACGCCGGCTTTGCCGCACAAAAGATCCCCTGTTAAAACTGCCGATAACACAATATATGTGGAAAGCAAAGGCGCTGTGTTGCTTCGGCACATTGTCAACTCTAAACTGGTTGTCACACGCATTTCTCCTGTTCTATATATTCCAAAAATTAACACTTGGATATTATCTATGGGGGAGTTTTTACAACAAGGGATGCATGCATTAGGGAATAGAAATTATATTTCCCTACGAGAGGACAGACGTATCATCCTGTCCTCTTACCCCTTATTCCCAGGTCAAACCACATATTGGTTAGACGCCTCAATTGAAAGTGCGCAAGCGCATTCTCTTATCTACGTGGTAGATTATGATGTCATTCACTGACACCTTGGCCACCCATCTAAGGATGTCATAACATGTGCAAAGACACATACCAAGGGTCTCCCTGAAGACCTGAAAATCCCTCAGGAACAGCCAGTATGTCCTGGCTGCATGCAAGGCAAGATGCCTGCATCTGCGCACCCCCCTTCTGAAACTTGTGCTTCCGCACCATTCGAGCGTATTCACTCAGACTCTAAGAGTTCCCCTGTGAAGTCATATCATAAGTACGAATATTTTGTCAGCTTCATTGATGATTATTCCTCCTATGCATGGATTACGCTCTTAAAAAATAAAAAGTTGACCATTATGGCTGTCAAGCAATTCCTTGCTATGGTCAAAAACCAATACAAAGCAGGAATCAAAGAGTGGATGTCCAATGCTGGTGGAGAGTACAAGTCTGAGGCCTTTGATAACGTCCTAAAGGATGAAGGAATTAAAATCCTCCAAAGTGCCCCATACACTCCACAACAGAATGGACACGCAGAGCGCTTTATGCGCACAGTAATGGACAAAGCTCAGGCAATGCACCTCGAAGCTTGTCTACCTCCCTCCTGGTGGGAATTTGCAGTGAATCATGGGACACACTGTTACAATAGGACACCTGCCAGACGCCTTCAATG
>JAGFNK010000527.1:0-35985 GCA_025769875.1 Russula earlei | reverse complement strand
ACGTCCCATGACACACCCACACAATTGCAGACACACATTCTCATCAAAAAGACCTTAACAAGGGGGGTAGAAGAACAAAAACTACCTTACTTCCACCAGAAATTATATGAAAAACCTATTTACCAGATAAACTTGATGAGCAACAAGAAATATTCAGACAATTCCATGAACCCCCCCTTCACAGGACACCCTGGAATAGCCAACACCTAGGATTTAATCAAGCAACATTATGAAGGACCTAGACTACAACAATCCATAGAACAATATGTCAAAGGTTGTGCTAAATGTCAAGAGTCCAAAATCAACATACCCAGAAAGAAAGCTACAACCTTTCCACTTGACACACACATAGAACAAGGCCCCTTCCAATATGTGTTGATGGACCATATCATGGATCTACCCAAATTGGAAGGATGTGATAGCGTCCTCACTATCATTGATCAAGGATGTTCCAAAGCAACAAAATTCATCCCATGCAACAAAATGATTGACAGAATAGGCATTGCACATGAGTACTTGAAACACCTTGTGCCCTGGTTCAGTTTTCCCAAAAGAATCATTTCTGACAGAGACCCCCAATTTGCATCAAACATCTCTAGAGCCATGTGTAAAAATCTAGGCATCAACCAAAACATGTCCACCATGTTCCAACCCCAAACTGATGGACAAACAGAAAGAAAGGTTGCCTGGCTAGAGCAATACCTAAGACCCTGGACCATGACTCACCCTCACTCCTGGGCAAAACTACTCCCTCTAGCTGAATATTCACACAACTCCTGGAGACACAAAACATTATGTCAATCACCACACAAACTCCTCATGGAATTTAAAGCCCAAATGAACATTAGCCTTGAGGACAACAACATGCCCTCCTCAATCAATCAACTCAAACAACTAAAAGAGGCAAGAAGATATGCACAACAACTTCTAGAATGTAAACAACAACCCCTACGACCAGACATCCCAGAAATGAAGAAGGGACCCTTGTATGGCTAGAAGCAAAAATCTCAAAACACAAGGAACATGCAAGCTGATGTCCAAAAGATATGGACCCTTTCCAATTATGAAGAAAATTTTCAAAGTTGCTTATCAACTCTGACTCCCACCATCAATGAAATTACACAATGTCTTCCATGTTAACCTACTCCTCCCATACATGGAAATGGAGGAATATGGCACACCATTTACATGCCCTCCTCTGATCATTGAAAGTGAAGAGGAATACAAAATTGAAGCAATTCTAGATGCTAGAAGGTTCGTACAGACATGTAAACTTCAATACCTTGTACATTGGAAGGGCTACCCAACATCAGATGACTCATACATCAACCACCACCTCAACACCCCCAAGCTCCTAAAAGAATTCTACTCCACTTTGGCTGGATGACCTGATGCATAAAAACCCTTGCCAACAGCCATCAATTCCCCACCTCTCCTTCCCTCAGACACTTTGTAACATGTCATCCACACAAAGCTCCCCTGCTGCCTCTTCTGCTACCCTCATTCCCACTCCTCCTTACTCCCCTACACTCATCCATCTACCAATGTCCAGAGAACCATCCCCTTCAACAGCCACAACTATTAACACCCAACTACTTGTCCAACATGCTGCACAACATGCAGCAATGATCATACAAGCACACAAACTTTGGGAAGATGATTCCCTCTCCACCATACTTTGTGCCTTCAGCAATTGTTCTCCCACACTTGGAACCAACTCTCCCACCAGAACTCGCAGCCCCTCTTACCATGATCACTCCCCCTCTCCCGATCCTATTCCCATTCCTCCACAAATGGCCACTCCTATCATCAGACAGATAGGCCATGTTGTCCTCCTCAATGAGAATCTCACCCCAGTAAATCTCATTGAAGGAACACCCCCTCCTGCTTATGATGCACCCACTACTACTAATAATAACAGTCAGCTCACAAAGTCAGAAGAACTCAGAGAAGGTTGGGAAGAAGGAGACTTGGGACTAGACCTACTAATCCCAGACCCAGGAAATGAAGATGACACACTCCCCCCTCACTTCATTCTACCTGACCTTGTACATGGCTTCCCCTCTGTCTTGACCACTTACAGTCCAGGATGTCCCACTCACCGCATATCCATTAGAGCACAAGCTGACCCCTACCCACCCCCTCTATACACAAAAAGATGCCTTCTTGTTCAGAGACAGCCTTAAACACACCTTGGCACTAAAAAAAGCCCTTAGATTCAGACAGGATCTATCCTTAGAAGCTGAGGTTCGCCATTACAGGTTCACCATTAAAAAGACACAACAAATGGCCAACCATCTTGTCACTGCTAGAGAATGATACCACAACATGGTCTGGGAGATCAGAGATTCAGAAGTAAAGCTGGCCAAAGTGAACACCAAGGCTCATCTTGAACCAAGGATCCTCTTCAAATCCATGCCTTGTCTCACTGATCAAGAACACAAAGATGCCAAAGAAGCCATCATGGACCCTTGGTATCAATTCATCCCTTGAGTCTCTGATAAATGTGCTTGGTGCCATGACAGAGGACATGACACCTTCAAATGTCCCAAGACTTCCATCTGTGTTCTTTATAACCATCATGAAACATATGGCTGATCACTGCAGAATGCCGCATTGATGGTGTAAGACCAACAAAATATGTCAGGTTCCTCATGACCAAATACATTTTCATACTCATTGTTGTCATTCCACTATTATCCCTTATGTAGCTTAGATGTTAAAAAGGGGGTAATATCACAAGTACCAGTACTTTGGACTGGACTGGCAACCAGGCCAGCCTACCCAGACAGGACTCATGTTTTACTCATGACTGATGACTCTCTCCCCTGAGTCATTTTTACCACTACATTCCAGCATGTTCTCCCTCAATTACCTCATTGTTCCCTTAAGGACACTATTCAATATAGATAGTCATCTTTGTATATAAACCCTCTCATTGACGAGAACAAGCTCCAAGCTTGTTCTCCTGTGAAATCTCACTGATTATAGCTTCAGGACTTGTATGCTTGCAAGACATCAAGCATTTTGTCTGAAACTTCTTCTACTCATAAGTCTTCTCAACATGAAGACTTATTTGTATCCTTTTCTCTCTGTGGAATATGACTACAGAGGTAGTCGCATCTCTGAGAACCCCAATCCTCACAAGAACTTTGTGTTCTCACTTGACTCAGTGCACACATCTTGCACATGAATGGATATGTCAGTGACACTGCCCCCAGTTGGTGACAAATATTGCCACTTTGGTGGAGTCATGGTTGGTGATGGTCATAATGGTGTTGTACCCTTCCAATGGGGTGAGGTCAATGATCCAGTCAATGGCTAAGGTTTGGAAGGGTTTTTAGAATTTGGGGGGAATAGGGTAGATTGGGGGATGAATAGGATGTGTGGAGGACTTGTTAGTTTGGCAGGTGACACATCCTTGGATGTAGTCTTGGACAAAATAACCCATTTTGGGCCACCAAAAGGATTTCTGGATTGAATACAGAGTTCGAGCATTTCCTGTATGTCCTCCAAGGATACCATCATTGTAGGTGTGTAATATCTTTTGTAAGAGGGGTTCTTGGTATGGTACTACCAATTTTTCCTGTTGAAGTAGATGGGTGCAGGTTATGATAACAGCGATAAGATCCTTAAGATCTATTAAAAGATATTTCAGTATTGTGTAAGACAAGAGTGTAATTCAGTAATACCTATCAAACATTATCTACAACCCATGATTAGATGTGATAGATAAGATAGGAAACAGTAAGTACTCACTTCAGTATTGTGTAAGACAAGACTGAAGCGATCTAGCTAATTGAGTGCCTCTTAAATACATGAGAGCATCTCTAAGCAAAGTAATCATAACTACCAACTTGTATCATAAAGGATCAGTCATTAGTAGCTACTGATTGTCATCAATTAACTTATCATTGTAGCTAACACAGATCTCAGCATATGAGCTGAGCCAGTCTGCATGATCTGGCACATCATGCACCTGAGCTAAGCTGGTGGTGCCCAGTCCATGTAACCAATGTGTCAATGCACCTTTGTTACTGAGTGGTTGGGGTACGGAAGATGCCGGAACACCTGAACTATGGACTGCACCGTTTGCATCATGCATGCGTCAGATCTTGATCATTTATGCTTGTTGATATTGCATTTGGAACGCGTTGATCGTATCTTTCTGAAGATGTATTGAAGAAGCAATGAGTAGCATTGCTTCTGTTCCAGATGTTCCTGTACTGCCACATACGTTGCTTCCTTGATTAGGAAAGTACTTATGACACCAAGATTGCTACTAGGGAAGCACTTAATGCTTCCAGCACCGAGATCGTTTACATAGAAGCAACCTCGCTTCTATGAGCTGCCTCTTGCTTCTATAGCACCAACCAGTACTACAGTAGCACGAACCTTATCCCTGTAAGGCTATATAAAGCCCCCAGTCTGTAGCAGTTGAGCCCTAAGCTCAACTTAGTTTGCCAATCCCAAACAGTTGACTCCTACCCCATCTGCAGAGCCCCTCTCATCTTGTTGCCATACTCCAGAAGGATCTAATACTCCTTCCCCTCCACAAGTATTGCTTGCTTGAGTCAAGCATATCTGCATTGGTAGGACGTGTTCATAGACGCGACCATTGATCTTATTTAAGGCACTTTGGAGCCTTAACAACCTTGGCTGTGATTATATCACAACATCCCAGGGTAGTGGTAACACATGTCAGAAAATTGGGAGGGCAATTATAATGAATTTTATTGAATTATATTGTGATTATATTTAAATATAATGCTATAAAATCCAATATAATTGCCCTCCCAATTTTCCGACACACCAAATCAATGATAATCTCAACATTTCCATCTTTGAATAATGCACCATCTTCTTCTTGAAGGTTGTGTTTGACTCTCCACATAAGTAGATCTGGTTGTTGGTCCTTTTGTTCTTTTAGGATTTGTTTGTACAGATCTTTGGTGGGAGTGTGTGAATGAAAAGTTGTCAGGAAGCACTGTAATATTTTGATTGTCTCCTGACCCATCATTGTGGTCTGGTCATCATGAGAGAGCATCTGCATGGTTGGAGACCCCTGGTTTGTGGTGGATTTTGAAATGATAGTCTGCAAGTGTGGAGATGTATCCTGCAATTCTTTGATTGATTTTGTGGGGGACTCAATAGTGGGTTAGGTTGTTGTGGTCTGTGAAAAAATTGATGGGATGTTTAGTTCTGACTAACAGGTATCGCCAGTGTTGGAGTGTGAGGATTAGGGCAGGAATTCCCTATCCCAGACTGGGTAATTCCTTTCTGCCTCATTGAACATGTGTGACATATTGCTGATCATTCTCCTTTTCCCTCTTGTATCTTTCTGAAACAGGATTGCTCTGGTAGCAAACTGTGAAGTGTCTGTCCCTAGTTCATATGAGAGATTGGGGTTAGCAGTGTAGAGTTCCAGGTCTTCACAGATTGCCAATATCAGGGTTTCCAGGGCACTGGCTGCTTCTGGGGTCCATAGGAAGGTTGTCCCCTTTTTGATTGTGGAGAAGATGGGGCAAGCTATTTTGGCAAAGTCTCAAATGAATGGTCATTGGTAGTTGAGGGCGCCCATGATTTGTTGTACCTGTGTTAGGATTCTCGTGCTCTCTTCGACTGTGACCTGTCTCGCTGATTCATCTGTGATTACTCATATGTGTATGCTTACTGATTGATTACTGATTGCTTACTGATCTTCGCTTACCGATCTTTGCTTACTGATCCTGATCAGTAAGAGCTTACTCATTTCATGACAGATACTAGAAAAGGATGACTCATGCGTGAGTCATTTCTAACATTCTCGAATTGCGCTTCTTGTATTTGGATACTACTGGTTCTTAGCTAGGTGCACCCCAAGTTTCATACGAAACGGATCAGTAGTTGTTGAGATATTGTATAAATAGTCTGCAGTACCAAGAAGTCGAGCCTTACGCTCAACTTACTCTTTCAAACAAAGATACTCTTATCTTGTCTACTCTCAACAATCTGTTCAAGAACTCTAAGTGAAAGAGGCCCCTCTCTTCTCTTAAAACATATAATCTTCCTGAGATAATATCAAAGGGACCGAAGTTTAGTGCTTGAACTTTATCAAGCAACTCTTTCACTAAGAGTCGGTATAAAGACCAGTCAGGTCTTAACAACCTGTTTCACATTGTTTGGGGGTCTTGGCCAATTTTCAAGGCTGTCCATCTTAACTGGGTCAATTTTGAGCATTCCCTGGTTGATCCTGAAACCTAAGAAGTCAATTTCTTTTTGTTCAAAGACACACTTAGATGCCTTGAGAAAATAGGAGTCCCTTTCGAGAAGGTCAAGGAATTCATGCATTATCTGGTGGTGGGGGCATTCTTCTCTTAGTCCAGTGGCTATTGCCATGTCGTCCAGATAATTACAGGTGTTTTGGGGGTATTTGAGAAGCCAGGGTTGGAGGGTGTGGTTCATTGCTTGTTGGAAAGCTGCTGGGGCATTGGTGAAGCCAAAGCCCATCACTGTAGAACTGGAACCCAAACAGATCAAAGAAGGCGAAGACCTTCATACAAGGTTCAAGATCCAATTAGAGATGTTACGTCTTAGACAGAACTTTAGCATATGCACTTATGGCAATAGGGTTACACATACTATGCTATCTATCACAAGATGCAGCCTTATGCTGCATCTAGAACATTTCCACATCACACGTCACTGTGTGCACGATATAGTGGACACCTGTAGTCACCTCTTTTGGACTTAGGAACAGCCCTGGGTCATAGAGGTATAAATACCATACATGTAGACGAGTATACACATTGCTCTACACCCCAATATCACTTGAGCATTAGCACAACCTCTAAGGTGGGTTGCTTGGCCTGTTAGCTGTGCTCTATGCTGCACAACAGGTTAATTGGCTGCAACAATGGCAAAGCATCCCTGAAGCCTGCATGCTGCGGCGAGCTAGTCTACCCTATGAGGAGACTATGTCAGCTTGTTTGAATACAATACTCTTACAGACAACCTCTAAGCCCTCTTCTAACAGCTATTATGTCATCATCTCAACCCTCTGCATGTGTTGTCCCCATCCTTGATGGTGCAAACTATGGTATTTGGTCAAAGGCTATGAAAGCCTACCTCATGTCCGTTGGACTGTGGGGTTATTGCAATGGTACTTTTTATGTGCCAATCATCCCTCTCCTTCCCCAGGTGCCTCTTCCTGAAGAGATTGCTGCCCAGGCTGCCGGTCAAGCAGCCCTGAAAGAATGGAACAAAGGGAATGATATGGCAGTCAGCCATATGGTCCTTAGATCTAGTGTTGCGATCCAACAGGATCTTATGTCCTTGGATAATGCTGAAACAATTTGGAATTGCCTTGATACCCTTTATGGTATGGTGACCACCACTAGCGTCTATAAGGACTTCAAAGAAGCCATTTCCATTCGCTTAAACCCAAGCCTTCATCCTGGCACACAATAGGATCGGATTCATGCTGCATTCCAGCACCTTACCACATCCTCCCTTGTCATCCCAAACACCTTGCAGGCACTCATAATGCTTGCTGCCATTCCCCAGAAATGGGAAATGCTCGTACACATCGTCACTCAGAACTACACCCTTGAAGATCTTAATCCAAAGGATATGCAAGAGGCGATTGTCTCTCAACATCAAACCGAGCTGAATCATGGCACAAATAAGAAGCATAGTGCACAGAAGCTCTCTGCTGTCAAGCCCAAACATGGTGACCCCTCCTTCTCTTCTCAGCAGCAGGGCAATATGCCCAAGCACGATGAAGATAAGGATAAGTGCCAGCATGGTAAGCACCAGCACAGTAAGAGTTAGCATGGCAAGCACAGCGGAAAAGGCAAAGTGAAAGGCAAGGAGAAATCTGATCACAGCCATGGTCCTGGACACTCTCATATTGTGGATGTTGCTGCACTCCAACTCCTGACCATTACCACTGTCACCCATCTGGGTCCCTCGGGGATCCAACAATGTACTGTCCCAACTGCAACTGACCCTTGCAAATGCACTCATGGCCCTTACAAGGCCTTAAACAAAGTGCTTGATCTTGCTGATGATCTTGGGGTAACTCCCACTATACAGACAGTCAAGACCCTTGAGCAGCAGATCTCAACTCAATCCACTGCCTCATCAAGTGCAGTCAAATTACCATCGCCCATCCCTGAACCTATGGACCAGGACCATGGTGACTTTGCGCAAACAAATACGTTGGATTTATTCAACATATATGACAGTATCCCAGAAGGTGCTGCCACCCCTGAGCATGCTCCGACTCCATTGGATGAACCACTTGATTGGGGCGGCAACCCCAAAGATAACGAAGTGTGCGTGCGCCTCCCTCTCTCCTTTCACTCACTAAGGACCCTTTTAGCATCTCCCCAGCCACCAAGCGGGCTAGACATGTCTAGAAAGTGTTTGCTTATATTGCACAATGTACAAATTAGCACAGGAAGTAATTCCCTGCATAGTGAATGTAACACCAATTGTTCAAGATGTAGAGGAAAGCATGACTTGAGTAAAATGGGATCCTTATGGCTCCTGGACTCTGGCACATCTGCACACTTCACCTTTGAAATGAAAGACTTTATAGAGTATACTCCGGCTTTGCCGCACAAAATATCCCCTGTGAAAACTGCCAATAACACAATCTATGTGGAAGGCAAAGGTGCTGTGTTGCTTCAGCACACTGTCAACTCTAAAATGGTTGTCACACACATTTCTCCTGTCCTCTATATTCCAAACATTAACACTCAGATATTGTCTAAGGGGGAGTTTTTACAACAAGGGATGCATGCATTAGGGAATAATAAACATATTTCCCTACGAGAGGATGGACGTATAATCCTGTCCTCTTACCCCTTATTCCCGGGTCAAACCATGTATTGGTTAGACACCTCCATTGAAAGCGTGCAAGTGCATTCTCTTATCTACATGGTAGATTATGATGTCATTCACTGATGCCTTGGCCACCCATCTAAGGATGTTGAAACACATGCAAAGACACATACCAAGGGTCACCCTGAAGACCTGAAAATCCCTCAGGAACAGCCAGTACATCCTGGCTGTGCGCAAGGCAAGATGCCTGCATTTGTGCACCCTCCTTCTGAAACTCATGCTTCTGCACCATTCAAGCATATCCACTTGGACCTAAAGAGTTTCCCTGTGAAGTTGTATCATAAGTACGAATATTTCATCAGTTTCATTGACAATTATTCTTCCTATGCATGGATCACACTCCTAAAAAATAAGAAGTTGACCATAATGGCCGTCAAGCAATTCCTTGCCATGGTCAAGAACCAATATAAAGCAGGAATTAGAGAGTGGATGTCCGATGCTGGTGGAGAGTACAAATCCAAGGCCTTTGACAATGTCCTAAAGGATGAAGGAATTAAAATCCTGCAAAGTGCCCCCTACACTCCACAACAGAATGGATGCACTGTAGTGTGTCCAGGGATGTGTGAGTGAGATCGTAAGGCTGACTGGTCCAAGGTAAGAGGAGAGGAGAGAGGGGAGGGGAGCAGTCCTGGCTGGAATGCTGGGCGCAGATGTGGACACGAAGATGGCTTCTTGAGGCAGCCAGAGGGAAGAGCAGGCAAAAGGGGATCTCTTTGAACTGAGTAGCTAAACAGTTTATATACAGGAGAGAAGGTACTAGAGATGAAATGCATGAAAGAGAATCTAGACTGGTCGAGACAGTCAAGGTGGTTGTGAAAGGCTTGAGATGCGAACACGTCTAGTGTGCCAAGGTGTGCGTGCATGTGTGGTCAGTGGCGAGGGCTGGGCAATGCAATTGAGGTCTTGATGTCACATGCAAGATGGCTTGTGGTGTGCGGTCGGTGGACTGCCTGGAATGAGAGGGAGGTGGCAAGGGATGAAAGGGAGCTGAGGTGTCAGTCTCATGTCATGTCGTGTCACGTTTTCACATGTGATTTCGAGGCCAGCCATAATCTTCCTTACAGCACAGAGTGCTTTATGTGCACTGTAATGGACAAAGCTCAGGCAATGCGCCTTGAAGCTTGTCTACCTCCCTCCTGGTGGGAATTTGCAGTGAATCATGGGACACACTGTTACAATAGAACACCAGCCAGATGCCTTCAATGGCATACACCCTATGAAGTCCTAAAGAACGAGGTCCCTGATATCTCACACCTCAGAGTATTTGGTTGCAGTGCATATGTGCACATACCAGAAAAGTGTTGAGTCAACAAGCTTTCACCTAAAAGTGAGCTAATGATCTACCTTGGTCACACTGAGGGGATCAAAGCCTCACTTTTTATGAGGCTCCCAAATAATACACTTTACACTAAAGCTACTGCCCTCTACAATGAGACCCTGTACCTCAAATGCGACAAAGCATGTACTAAAGGTACTACATGGAATAATGAGCCATGTGAGGAACTACCACAACAACCTGTCAAAGATACCATTCCTGGTGTTGATGACCCATTCCCTACAATCAAAAGTGAGGACGATGAGCAGCCTATATAGGCACCACAAGAAGAGGAATGCAAGCAAACACCCGTCCCTCCTACACCATCCCCTCCTCCTGTTGAAGAGCCTGTACCTCTTCAAAGGTCTCAGCAGTTGAGAAGAGTACCTACCCATACTGGCAACATCTATGGTGAACACAGACACCCCACAGAAGTGGAAAAAGACATTTGGTGCACACGCACATGGAGAACAATGACAGAAAACCAACCCAGTAGCTCCAGTGAAGATAGTACATCAGGATCAGCCACACCAGGCCCTTACCCTCCTGTCGTCCTTGATGATCAACCACCACAAGCCTCTGAGGATGAGGTAGAAGACATTCTACATCTAGCAAGGGAAGGGGGAGTCACATTTCTGAACTATCTGCTCACCCAAGCAGTTCCACTAAGTTCAGAAGCACCTGATACTGCAAAGATTCGCGAATGGACCTTCAGGGACATTCTGCAAATGCCAAGTAAACTCCAAAAGGAGTGGAAAGATGCTTGTCACAAGGAGTTGGAATCCCTCCACAGATGCAAAGTCTTCAAACTAGTTGATCCTCCCAAGGATCGCAAAACAATTAAAAATAGATGGGTATTCAACCTTAAGTCTGATGGTCATAAAAAAGCCAGACTAGTCGCCAAAGGCTTCTCCCAAGCAGAAGGCATTGACTATTGAAGCGAGCCAAACTGGGGCACGCTGAGTTCGTAGGGCAGGACGGTAGTCTGAAGCGAATGTCTTCCATCCAAGAGCAAGGAAAAGGGGAGGAAGGGATGTGTAAGAGAACAAAGACCCGCTGGTGGCTATGAAGGAGCAGCGAGGAGGGGATGGACTGAAGGCAAAAGGGGAGAGGCAAGCAGTAGAGTCAAGCGAGAGTGGGGGTGAAGATGAAGGCCCACAGAGATGTAGAGGGCAGCCAAGAAAGCGATGGGATGACATGTCGATGGCAATCAATAGACGTGAGAAGAGGCGTAGCAATGTTGTTCGCTGACAGACCTTTCTCTTTCATGGTTCTAGATGGATTGGAACAGAATAAAAGGGGTCAGAGGGATCAATTTTCCTCCTGGATACGAGCGACATTCTATGCTATTTGAACAAATTCGTGTCAAGGGGAGAATGGGACCTAAAAACAGGGAGCACAAGACGGGGGGAGAACACAAAGGGAGAACGCATATGGAGTCAAGTCAAAGGCCGATCAAAGTATGAAAGGATGAAGGGGTAGTGTAGTAACTGTGTAAAAGGAAAACAAAGCCATGAGTACAGTACCTGATGCTCAAAATCGAACTAAAACTCCTGAGGAACATCCGTGAGGCAAGGGCATGGCAGTGAGGCTGCGAAGCGAAGTGCGATCACGTTCGGCATGATGCTCGGTGAAAGGCGGTCACGAAGACACGAGGGGACATGATGGTATCAGGCAGCCTATGGCATGTGCATGGGATGAAAGAGGTTCGAGATTTGTCGAGACGGGGTCGAGATGTTGATAAAAGGAGTTGGGGGAACATGGAGGAGGTGAGGCGGTGAGGCGAAAGAGACAAAGGAGAAATGACAAGGACAGAGTGGCGATGTAAGGCATACGGAGAGGATGAAAGAGTGCCGATAAGAGTGGGTAAAAGGCAGGGCATAGTGCGGGCGCTGATTGATGTGGAGCAAACGGTGGAGACGTCGTCTGGGGTATCATTGACACTACTTGGGCTTTCGTGGAATGAGAGTTGGTGAAAGAGAAAGAGAAAAAGGGAGAAGAGAGACCGGGGCGTGTGGATGAGGGAGGTGTGAGGTGCAGAAGTACGTTTTCACAGCACAGGGATTCTGTCATGACTTTGCGGCTAGCGGGATTAGTCACCTTACACCTCCTGGGGAGTTAAAATTTGACCGTCCCCAGTCAATCCTCGTCCTGTGAGTGGGTATCGTCAGCATCGATGGCCTCATCGCCAATAGCAGGCTCCTGTTCCAAAAGTTGCGTGACTGGGATGGATGCTTGTGAGCGAGCAAAGTAAGGAATGATTCGAAATGCCGCGTAGCGTATTTTGGAAATGGCTCTGTCCAGCTCCGCCAGTTGGTATGCGCCGTTGCGTGTGCACTTGAGTATGACCATAGGCCCGAAGTAGCGAGGCCTGGTTTTGTTCTTCAGCGCCGTGTCTGCTCCTGAAGTGCGCACCAACACTAGATCTCCAGGCTTAAACTCGTAAGAGGAGATGGTGTTAGCAAATTCTCGCTTGAACTGTCATACAGACACGAGATGATTTTTGAGTATTTTGTCATGGATGGCAGCGAGGTCATCCTTGCGCATCTCCAGCTGTCGAGCACGCATCGCAATGAGGTTGGCTGTGGACATGGGCTTGGTGAGGTCAGGGACCAGGAATGTGGCTAGAGTAATGTCAAAAGGGAGGAGAGGCTCTACTCCATGTGCCATGTAGAAGGGGGAGTGTCTGGTGGACTTGCGGATGGTGGCACGATCAGCCCAGAAAACATGAGGTGCCCGCATGGGCCATTTTGCTCTGTCACCCTCGCATGCCTTGACTAGGGCTTCTCAGATGGTTCAGTGCTGGCGTTCGACAATGCCGTTCGCGTGAGAGTTGTAAGCAGAAATGTGGATATGATGGACTCCATACCTCTCCGAGAGCCAGTCAAGCACAGCAATGTAAGGCATGCCATTGTCGGAGACGATTTCTTCAACGGCACCCCATCGGCAGAGAACTTCTTTGAACAGGAAGGAGCCAAGAGTGCGTCCGGTTTTGGTGCGTAATGCTCTCCACTCTGGCCAGGCTGTGAGAGAGCAATGCACCTGAGTTATATATCTGTACCCTGAGGCATGGGGCATAACCATGGTGTCAACGTATAATTTGCAAAAGAGTGGTGCTGGTGGAGATACGGTGGGTGGAATGCAAATTTTGGTGGTTTGGCGGATCTGGCACTGATGACAAGTGTGCACATACCACTTGATGTCCTCCTCCAAGGATGGCCACCAGAATCAGTCTAGGAGGGCGGGGCAAGTCGAATAGAACCCCTTGTGGCTGAGGCCGTTGTGTGCGTCGTGTAGGAGAGGAAGGCACTGCGGCGGTGTGATGTAGAGCTGATGTCATCCCTGATACTGTCGGCACCAGAGCCATCCATTGAGGAAGGCGAAATATTTTGCTTTGCGAGTGAGTCAAATGGCAGCGGCATCATCGAGGTTGTCAGGAAGCCGTAGGGAGGAGGGATAAAGTCAAATCTCCTCAATGGTCTCATCTGCTTTGCGGGACTTCTTGCTTGTGGGAATCATAGAGGTGTCGATACTGGCTTCAGGAATGGGTGAGTTCACAATAAGAGCCCAAGCTGGGGGCTGGTCTGAGATAGTGCAGTGTCCTTCCCAGCTCATTGCCCAAACTCCAAGTGATAGGGCATGATCGATCCACTCTTCGGGATCATCCTCCTCCTCCTCATCGCTAGCGGGTTCGCACTGTGACAAGCCATCGGGCCCGTGGTGTTAGGTGGCTGGGATGTGAACTAACTCAAAGTTGAAGAGCTTGATGGCGGCTATCCATCGATTGATCGTGGCATTGGGCTGGAAGTCAGGAGTTTTGAGCATGCCGCGGATGAATTGTGCATCCATTTCGATGACAAGGCGTGGAACGCCTACAAGGTGAAAACGCATTGCACGAAGCACGCGAAATAGGCCATAGAGCTCTAATTTGGCCTGGGAGTACCTTCCTTTGCGCTCGTTCCAGGCTATGGAGCTGAAGCGCATGGGGTGCCGCCGACCGTCAGGGCAGTCCTGGGAGAGGATCCATCCCACTCCGCACCAAGAGGAGTCTATTGCGAGGTATATGGTGAGATCAGAGGAATAATCAATGGAGATGAGGGCAGGAGATGTAATGATGGCTTCTTTGATGAGTTGCATGGCCGTCATGTGTTCCTCCTCCCAAGCGTAAGCGGTCCCCTTGCAGGTGAGATCAATGAGGGGTCGCGCTATGGCAGCGTAATTGCGAATCCATATCCACATGTACCCGGCTGTGCCCAAGAATGCCTGAACATTGCTCAGGTTCTTGCAAGGCGGCCAGTCATGGATTTTGGTGATTTTGGAGTCGTCAGGCGCACGGCCCTCATAGGTACACTTGTGCCCAAGGATGACAACCTCAGGAACAGCGATGAAAAGTTTCTTGGCTGAGACAGTAGCTCCTGCAGTGCGAAGTCTGTGGAGTATGCGATGGACATCGTTAATATGTTCCCAAATGAAAGAGCAAATCTCCGAGTTTTCAGGGATAGTGGTGAAGCTGTTGTTGGCAGTTTCATAGCGCGTTGGTGGGCCCTTGATGCAGCAGTCGTCCATGTAGGGCCAGGCGGTGTGTGGGATTTCAGGCTTGAGGATGAAGGTTACGTCTTTGTGGAAGATCATGCCCGCGTTCGTCCAACCCTGTGGTAAACATGTTAGCCTCAAGGCTCCTATGGGGGATTGGATAGTGGTGAAGTCACGAGACACTACGTCCAACATCTGGTGGTCGTATCCCACAAAGAGATCGAGCATAGTATAGCAGGATCGCCCTGCCATTGATTCGATAACTTGATCCATTAGTGGTGGGATGCCCTAGTTGCATATCGTTACCGCATTTAAAGGCTGCAGGTCATGGACGAGGCGCAAGGCACCGCTCTTCTTTTTAACACAAAAAAAGGCAGACCGGTATGATGCATCAGAATGCTCATATACTCTGGCTGCCAGCTTGTCTTTGAAGATTTTGATGACGTCTCGAGGATCCCGGGCAGGATGGGAATGTTCTTGTGAGCCCAAGGGATGTGTTCAACGACCGGGATCTTGACGGGAGTGAAATAGTCATCTTGGAATCTGCCCTTCTCTTCCTCCATCCAGGCGAGGCCAAGTTTGTTGAGTTTGAGGACATACTGCAATAATTTTAGTTCCTCAGGCCAGAGAAAGCCAAACCTATCAAGCTCCAGTTTGTCTAAGCGTTCTGTTGTGAGGCGCTTTCTGGTTTGAAGTATGGAGGCAAGGTCGGGAGTATGGAGAGCAAGAGGAGTGGGTCCTCTGGGATGCAGCGGATGTTGCGGCAGTCCTCAGGAAGGGAGGTGGGCACCGGGCATACCTTCCTCGCGTCCTTCTTGTAAGCAGCCGAAAGGACGCAGCGTTCGGGAGTCGGAGCTCTGTGGGCGATTGGTGTAGATGAATGATTCACATCAGCGATAAGGAAGAGGTAGCTCATGGGTCCTGTGACCACTCTGATGCTGCCCACGTGTGTCCGGCGCAGCCTAGACGGGACGGGGACTCAGCGCGAGGGGTTGCACGGATCGCATATCGATAATTCGACTTTCCCATTGGGGAAGTCTTCAAGTTGGGTGAGGAGCAGCTGCTGGAAGGGGCGGCCCAGGAGCAATCGCATGGGTGCGTGCTCGACAACATAAGTGTGCAGCACAAAGGGAATGTCCCCGATTCGCATTGGGAGGTTTTCGGTGCATCCTACCATCCAACTGGTGAGCCTGTTGGCGCTTTCCATAGCCAAGTGCTGTCCATAGTTGATTTTGGTGTTGACTTCTCGTGCGAGGTCTTGCCTGATCACAATGATCTGAGACCCGGGGTCGATGACCCCCGGCTCTGTTAAACCTGGAGTGAAGGTGATGTCTACCTCTTGCAAGGGGAGGGAGTACTCAGGTTCAGGCACGGTGAGCGGGAGTGGAGAGGGGAGGCAGAAAGGTGTAGACTGTGGTTCCTCAAGCTGGGATTGCTCGTAGCAAGTCGCTTCGACGCGGCAGACTTTGAGGAAGTCACTCATCTCCTTCCGAATGGATGGGCTGGCTGCCAAAATGTGAGTGGGAGTTGTCCGAGATAGCTTGCCCTGGAGGAGCCAAGCTGAGAGTTCATTGATCAGGCGTTGGTCTACGGCAGGCAACTGATTTCAGTATTGGATGGTGGTTTTGGGGTTTCAGTATGCAAGAGCAGTCATTCCTCCTCCTTCTTGGTGGGGAAAGTCGGCGGCAGTGCGGATTTGTTGCGTTCTTCAGGGAGAGTAGGTAGCTCCGGGGATTCGTTTACTTTCGCAGGCTCGGCTTCTGGTATTCTCGAGGGTTTGGTGGATTGTTTCTTCTTCTGGGTAGCAAAGACATGAAAAATGTCGGGTGTATCTTCTGTCGTGTTGGTGTCAGAATCACTTGAATCGTCGATGGATAGGGAGTCGTTGGAATCTGTTATTTCTTCGAGTTGGGCAATGGGTAGGCCGCGGGTCTTGAAGATGTTGATCAAATGTGGAGGGGCATCGCAGACGAGGGTAGTCTGGGCCGTTGGGACAAAAGCATGTGTCCTGGATCGCACTGCCAGCCAGAGATCAATAGCGGATTGCAGTCCCCTACCTGTACCATCGTTCGGTACAGGATCACCATTAGGGAGATGGATGCGGCCATTGCGAATGACCACTTGGCCGCTACAGACATAATCTTCAGCGATGGCGCAAAACTTGACCTGGTGGCTGTTGTTTTTGCAGAAAACGCAAAAGCTGGGTCAGGCGTGGTTTCGGAAGAAACTGTTTGCGTCATCGTTGGCAGAAGAGGCCGCTTGAGGAGCCGGATTGTCCTGGTGGGGCCAAGGTTGCTTGGTGGCGGCTGATGTCCCGGTGGAGGGTGTTTGGTAGCTGTAAGTCGCAGATATGGGTGGTGCTTCTGCCGAGGGCTGGGATTGTGGCCAAGAGGAGTTAGCAGAGTGCTGGCATGGTGGAACAGAAGGTGGTGGCATTATCTCTGGTTTGGGCAGTAGTTGAATGATCTCGGGGAAGCGGCGCGTGCATTGGGCATATGTCTGTCAAGACACGTACTGCTGATCACTAAGGACTCAGGAGCAGGTGGGCAAGGGTTGGAACAGATGGTACGCGGCGAAGGCGGTGTTGAACAGGAGGATGAGCCAAACAACGAGGAGGTACCAGATGGGGACTGTAGGTGTTGCAGGAGACAAAGGCGAAGGCTAGAGGCCAGTGTAGCGAGGGGCTTTAAACAAGGTGGTCATTGAAGAGTACCTTGAAGACGAGAGTAGACTTTAAACTGAGCGGTCGCAGGGGAGTACCCAGGAGGATGAGAGTATCACAAATGGACAGTCTGATGACTGCCATGCTTCATTGGGGCTTATATACAGTGTACAGGGTTGATTACAAAGACCTGGGACTATTCTAGACTCTTTGGTACCATCCAATAGGACTACAGAGGCATAAACTTGCTTGTGTCAAGTTTCAGGCTTACTGAGCGCATTACTGATCATTGTGGAGCGATGACATCATTATGATGTTGTTGTGGAGCGCTTAGTGAGCCTATGAGGTCACTGTGGAGTTGCTCAGTCAGCCATGATGTCATTGGAGCCTTGATGACATCAGATGATTTATGCAACAGTTTCTAAGAGTTTGTGCCGCTGTTTCGGGTCCTTGGTGGCTGGGTGGCCATGTGGCTGCCACGCGATGATTACCCGATTAGGAAACAGGTGCCTGGTCGTGTTATAGTGCCTTTGCAATAGCGATATCTTGTACCGCAGGGGGAATAGCCCAGAAAATGGAAGGGAGTCGGCAATGCAAAGTGAGAGGGATCTTTCTTGAGTGAAAGAGGACAATCTATGGCCAGGGCTTGGCCTTGGTTCGTAACAATGTCACGACATAGGCAACATCGTGGACTGACATCCCACGCATTCCTTGGACAAGCTCTCCTAGCTCCCTGTCTTTGTCGCCCTCGGCCAGTTTGGGTTCTTTGAAATGGATGGTTTTCGTGAGGTATTCTGGTTGGCGAATGGGCGGCTCCTGAGCCCTCAGGTTGGCGCGGTCGAGACTGCGTCGGTTGTAGTCTGTGAAGGTGGGGCTGTGTTGACAGGTGGAGCTTCCCCAGTTGGGATTGCATTGCTCTTCATAGCATTGGCAGCTGCGGTCTCATCCATCATAGTCATCATTGCACGATTGTCGCTGGAGGGGTCTGTAGAATTGTGAGTTGGAAAAGTACCCTCTTGCAATGTTATAGACGTCTTCAAGGTTGTAAGGCTGATCTAAGGGGTGGTTAGGCTTAGAGGAGAAAAGCCAGGCTGCAATGATGTCATGATCCACCAGGTGGAACCCTCGGAAAAATTCTGTGCTTTGTTCTTCTTTGGTGATGCGGTTAGCGAAGCAGAGGGGGTTACTTTTGAATAAGAATTTCTGATAATATTCAATGATGTCTTCCTTGTCGCAGATGTGAGATTGCGCTGACTCATTGACAAAATTGATCAGCCCTCTTTTGGACAGGCGGCTGGCTGCTCGGACGTCCAGGTGAACTTTTTCTAAGGCAGTGCGGAAAGCAGCCCAGTCTCCAGTGCCATGTCCATCTAAGGTCTTCCAAAACTCCCAGAGCTCTTTGGAGACGTAATGATCCACTATCTCCACTTATTGTGCGTCGCTGAGGCCTTGGCCATCAGCGAGAGCTTTGAAATCAACTATGAAATCAGCAATGGAGTCATCTAGTTTGCCGCTGAAGACAGGAGCGTTGTCAGCATGGGGGCCAGGCATGCCAGCAGGCCCGCATGCTGGATTGGCCATTGGAGCAAGTATGAGTGGTTGCTGTGGAGGTGCTGGGATAAAAACTGGAGGGTAGATAGGAACTGGTGCTACAATTGGTGCGGCTGATGGGGCGTGTGAGGAGGCGGCTGGTAATACGATGGTGGGCTGTGAAGCCAAAGGGGGTGGCGATGGTGATGATGAGGCGGAGTGGGAAGAACTGGGAAAGAGGTGGATGGAAGTGAAGATGTGAACTGTAAAGGAGGCGACTGTGGTGGAGAACTTTCAGATAGTTCTGTGGGTTGTGGAGAAGGTGAAGGCGCATTGGAAGGCTGGTTGGATGGCGATGGCGATAGTGATGATACTATCAGAGAGGACCAGGGAGCTGAGGTCAAGGTCAAATCGAAGGATCTGGGGATCGGATGAGCAATCGGAGTGGGGAAGACGAGTGAAGGGAGAGTGCTGAGGAAGGAGAATGAGTTGGAGGAGGAAGCTTGTGTCATATTATCAGTGGGTGGGTTCGGTGCCTTTTTGTAACGTCCGGCGGGGTCCCTTTCCCTGACTGGGATTCGAGAGGGTTGCCTGCTCATAAGCCAGGTTGCCCAAGGCAACCTAGGTTAGAGGGGGGGCGGCCTTTGAAAGACGGGGCTCAGATTAGCTCGGATCCTGCCTCACTGGGGCAGCCAGTTAAAGCGAGCCAAACTGGGGCACGCTGAGTTCGTGGGGCAGGATGGTAGTCTGAAGCGAATGTCTTCCATCCAAGAGCAAGGAAAAGGGGAGGAAGGGATGTGTAAGAGAACGAAGACCCACTGGTGGCTATGAAGGAGCAGCGAGGAGGGGATGGACTGAAGGCAAAAGGGGAGAGGCAAGCAGTAGAGTCAAGCGAGAGTGGGGGCGAAGACAAAGGCCTGCGGAGATGTAGAGGGCAGCCGAGAAAGTGATGGGATGACACATCAATGGCGATCAATAGATGTGAGAAGAGGTGTAGCAACGTCATTCGCTGACAGACCTTTCTCTTTCGTGGTTTTAGATGGATTGGAACAGAATAAAAGGGGTCAGAGGGATCAATTTTCCTCCTGGATACGAGCGACATTCTATGCTATTTGAATGAATTCGTGTCAAGGGGAGAAGGGGACCTAAAAACGGGGAGCACGAGACGGGGGGAGAACACAAAGGGAGAACGCATATGGAGTCAAGTCAAAGGCTGATCAAAGTATGAAAGGATGAAGGGGTAGTGTAGTAACTGTGTAAAAGGAAAACAAAGCCATGAGTACAGTACCTGATGCTCAAAATTGAACTAAAACTCCTGAGGAACATCCATGAGGTGAGGGCGTGGCAGTGAGGCTGCGAAGCGAAGTGCGATTGCGTTCAGCATGATGCTTGGTGAAAGGCAGTCACGAAGACGCGAGGGGACACAATGGTATCAGGCAGCCTATGGCATGTGCATGGGATAAAAGAGGTTCGAGATTTGTTGAGACAGGGTCGAGATGTTGATAAAAGGAGTTGGGAGAACATGGAGGAGGTGAGGCGGTGAGGCAAAAGAGACAAAGGAGAAATGACAAGGACAGAGTGGCGATGTAAGGCATATGGAGAGGATGAAAGAGAGCCGATAAGAGTGGGTAAAAGGCAGGGTGTAGCGCGGGCGCTGATTGACGTGGAGTGAATGGTGGAGATGTCATCTGGGGTATCATCGACGCTACTCGGGCTTTTGTGGAATGAGAGTTGGTGAAAGAGAAAGAGAAAAAGGGAGAAGAGAGACCAGGGCATGTGGATGAGGGAGGTGCGAGGTGCAGAGGTACGTTTTCATGGCACAGGGATTCTGTTGTGACTTCGCAGCTAGTGGGATTAGTCACCTTACACTATAACGAAATATTCTCACCTGTGGTACAGTTTGAGACAGTCTGCCTGATGATTGCGCTCACAGCACTCAAAAACTGGCACATTAGTGGACTAGATGTCAAGACTGCTTTTCTCTATGGCGAGCTTGATGAAGAGCTCTATATGGAGCAGCCCAAGGGCTTCAAAATAAAAGGCCAAGAGCATAAACTCATGCACCTAAAACATGCAATATATGGACTCAAACAAGCAGCACTTGCATGGTGGAAAGCCCTTGACAAGTCCATGGCCTCGCTTGGCCTCATTCACCTTATGTCTGACTCTGGGCTCTTTGTTAGTAAAGACAAGAGCATCAAAGCCATTGTCTATGTTGATGATGTGCTCTTCTTTGGAGCAGACAAAAAACAAATAAATAAAACAAAGGAGCGCTTCATGAAGCTCTGGGAATGTCAAGATCTGAGCAATGCCCAAGAATTTCTACACATGCGCATTATACACAAGTCTGGCCAGATACATCTGGACCAGACTGACTATCTAAAGAAAGTGCTGCAGCATTTTGACTTGCTTAATGCAAATCCTGCTCCTACTCCACTACCAGAGGGCTATCACCCCTCTCCCAACACTTCTGCTGCTGACCCAGCCTTGCAGTCAAAATTCCAGCAAGTTATAGGATCGCTCCTATACATAATGCTTGGAACACGTCCAGACATAGCCTTTGTGGTCACTAAGTTGTCACAACATGCTGCCAATCCCTCAGAGGATCATTTAAATCATGCATTCTATATTTGCCAACACCTCTTGGGAACCACTAATTATGCCTTGGTCTATGATGGACCATCTAATGGCAGCTTAATGGCATATGCAGACTCTGACTGGGCTTCTGATCCGACTAATCAGAAGTCCACAACAGGCTATATGGTGAACCTGGCTGGAGCAATATTTTTGTGGATTCACGAGTGCAGAAGACAGTTGTGCTCTCCTCCACTGAAGCCAAGTACATGTCACTCTCTGACACGAGCAGACAGCTAGTCTGGATTATCCTTACTAACAGAACTTGGCATCAATCTTGCTCCCATCCCACTGTTCAGTGATAACCAAGGCTCAATATTCTTAGCCTCCAACCCTGTACAAGAAAAGCGCATCAAACACATTGATTTGCGCTATCACTTCATTCATGAAGTCATACAAAATAAACAGGTGGAGCTATTCTTTATTGAAGGGGCTAACAACCCAGCTGACATGTTCACCAAGAACCTTGGTCATGTCAAGTTCCTCAAATTCAGGGAGCAGCTAGGACTAATGTTCTACCCCTGAATGTGGGAAAAATGTTCATGGCATCTACCAATCCACTTAGCAAGGGGGAGTGTTGAACCGGAACCCAAACAGATCAAAGAAGGTGAAGACCTTCATACAAGGTTCAAGATCTGATTAGAGATGTTATGTCTTAGACAGAACTTTAGCATATGCACTTATGGCAATAGGGTTACACATACTACGCTATCTATCACAAGATGCAGCCTTATGCTGCATCTAGAACGTTTCCACATCACATGTCACTGTGTGCGTGATATAGTGGACACCTGTAGTCACCTCTTTTGGACTTAGGAACAGCCCTGGGTTATAGAGGTATAAATACCATACATGTAGACGAGTATACACATTGCTCTACACCCCAATATCACTTGAGCATTAGCACAACCTCTAAGGTGGGTTGCTTGGCCTGTTAGCTGTGCTCTATGCTGCGCAACAATCACCATGGGGACAAATGTGCCAAATTGGGTTTTGAAGGCTCCTTTGTGTCAGTCTTCTGGGGACTGTGGCATTGTTGAGCTTTCAATAGTCTACTACCATTCACAGGGCAGTGCTGTCTTTTTTCTGGACAAAGAAGACAGGGGACATGAAATCTGAAACACCATCTTTGATGAAACCTTTGGCCAGGTCTTCTTGTATTTGTCTTGATAGTTCTTGTTTCCTGTTCTGGGGGAGGGGGTAAGTCCGGCAGTCAAGGAATTTAGGGACATCAGGTTTCAGGGTAATTTGGAAGTCAAGTTCTCCTTGGCTGGGTGGGAGTCATCTGGCTGCTTCTTCTAAGAAGACTTTCTGATGCCATGTATATTCAGGGGGAACAATGGTTGTCCTGAGATGTGCAACTCAGATCTTGGGTGGGGTTGTTCAGGAGATGGGAGTAAGGAGGACTCCTAAGTGGTTTCTAAGGCAACCAGTACTCCAATTAACAAGGGGGTTCAGGGCCTACAAGAAGGGGTTTCTGTAGATCATTTTGTGTTCCTCTTCCTCCTCTGCCTCTCTCTCATTGCCCTCCTCTTCTGTGAAACCAGAAGATCAACTCTGTCTGTGGGCTGAGTCATTGTCTGACTTAGTCTTGAGACACTAAACCTCTGAACTGGTCTCTCTGAGCCAGTCCTCATTGAGCCCCTGAACCAAGTCACTGGGACTTGGCCCCACTGAACCCTGAGCTAATGCTCCAACGGCCACGACACCATAACAGAAACTGCATGACAGTATGTACTCTGATGCCCATTGGGTTTCAAAGTCTGCCACTCAGCTATGTGTTGTGTTTGAATGTGACACCCACTGCTGAAGCAGAGCTACAACCAGTTGTATGAGTGAGCATGACAATCCATGATGAAAGTTTTGAAACTCCCAATTTTTTGGACTTGCACAATCAGCTTTCTTCTGACACAACCATCCATCTTATACCAAAGTGATGCTTCAGGGGCCTAGTTCATATATTATCACATCAATTCCAAAAGACTAATCATAAAGATGTGTTCTCAATCCTTTTCATTTCATGATTTAAAAAAAAGTTCCAACTCATGATGGTAGGTGAGAGAGCCGTTCTACTTCAAACTCCGAGTCAAATGGACGCCACATCCAGGCGTGGGGCCCCGCAAGTTCTGGCGGCTCGGGTGATGTACCAGCTCCACCAGATAAATTCCGACTCTGTCAAAGATACGAGTACACAAGTTCGACTTTGCAAGTGGTGCCTTCACAACCTGATATTAGCTCCCGGCGATGCGCAAGCGTTGACCACGCTCCTCTAAGGGTCTAAAGCTCCAGATCTCCACCGTCGTCTTTCCCGCGCGCCGACACATGATCGCACACACCTCCCGCCTGAACACGACTTTCCACACAGTTTCGCTGGGCGCAGTGACATCACGGATGTAAGCACCTGAGCCGACATCGAATAAGCGCACACGACCGTCGTTGCCTCCCGTGACGAGGAACTGCTCGTCAAACTGCAATGAAGTGACTGACGAGTCGTGCGCTGCGATCCTTGTGTGTACGCGCAAATCTGGTAGCGCGAACGCCAGCACACGCCCGTCAGCCCCACCCGTTACAAGCGTGTGCGATGTCAACTGCAGGGAGCACACAAGTGCAGTATGCCCGTGCAGCATCGCAGTGCAGTGTCTGTGAAGAGATGCCTCGGTTTTGGGGCTGATGTAAAGTAGGGTTGTTGTATTGGCGTACCCTGTATGTGCGTCCCACACGCGCACCGTGGTGTCCAAGCCACCCGAGGCCACAATTTTGCCGTCAAATGCAACTGCATATATTTGATTGAAGTGCCCGCGGAAGACCTGCAAACATTCGCCCGTGTCCACGTCCCAGAGCTGCCTAGAATCAGCACCAAAATACACCCACTTGAGGGCGATGTGCTGCCACGTACACGGCAAGTACCATCATAACTTCCACTGACGACTCGGCTGCCGCAAACATCGAGCGAGCGAACGCTGCCTGCGTGGCCTGTAAGAATATACAACATCCGTCCGCGCTGCACATCCCACACGCGCAGCGTGCCGTCGCGCGAACCGCTCACTGCAATGGGCCGGTTATGTATCACCTTGAGACAGCGAACAGTCGAGGTGTGTCCACGAAGGACGTACAGCGTGAGACTGGCCACCCAACCCCGTTCCCCAGTTGCACAAATCAGAATTAGGTATGAGAAAGGGATAAAACACACCCAGTCCGCACGTCCCAAACGCGTACATCTTTGTCGCATCCACCGCTGACCACCAGCGCGCCGGGTTGGCCCCACCCGCGGGTCGCACAGGCGACATCACTGCGGGCACTCTCATCGTGATCATGGCCATTTTCCTGCTTAGAAGTACGAACAGTTGGGGGATACTGGGCATCAAGCGCTAATGCGGCACGCTTAGATGGGGGCAGAAGATGGTCAAGTCCTTGTGGATCGAGGACCTGCGCCCCAGCGGGCGCACGGTTGTGAAGAAGTAACGCCGGTCCTTCCATCACCTGAGGAACGCCGCTCCCATTCGTTGTTGTGCCACTAACATCGTATGGTGGAGGCCGGGGATGGGCAGGATCGAGCGCGCCGCCACGTGAGATGAGGTCGACGGCCCAAACGCCAAGTTCGTGCCCCACTAGCGTGCGTACGAGAGAGCCCGTATGCGTCGAAAATACATGGATGCGGTGATTGGCAAGTCCTGCGACAAGCCAGTCGGCGTCGAGCGCGACGGAGGTGACGACACCACTGTCAGGGTCGAGCACGGGGATACGGTGAGCGCGCAGGCACCGGCCGCCGCGCTTCCAATTGACCACTGTCAGGTGGAAACCCCATTAGGAAGGAGAGAGCAGCATGTACGGATGCTCAAGACGGGGGAAACATGTAGAACATACAAGTTGACCACGCATATTTGAAGAGCGCCTGTGCACTCTGCCCTGGTTGGATTGTGCGCAATGGCCGAACGTGGCGGGGAGACGCCAATACATGTGGTATGGGCGAATGCACAGCGCCGGTCGTATCGTTGTCATCCGCATCCGGCTCACATGGACCATGCAAGGTGGGATCAAAATGATATGCCCTCGCCACGCCACGCCACGCCTGCTCGTCTTGTGCGAGTGCGTGCCATTTGCGCGAGACGCACGCGATGCGTGCAAGGGTGCGTGGGTGATCGACGAAGCTGAGAATGTGAAGGGAAAGCTCTATGGGTAGGTCTGTTAATATGTCGCGCTTGAGGAGAGGCGCGATGCGTGTAGATATGAAAAAGAGTTCGCGGGAAGAGCATTGGGCAAGGAGGGCCGCTAAATACTCTTGCCGGGTCATAGGGCCAAAGGACAGGAATTGGTTGAGAACGGCTTGGAAAGGGACCAATGCTAATTGAGGTGCAATCGAGGAGGCGAGAGATATGACACTTGCGGTTGGGGAGGTGGGACGTGGGGAAGGAGCTGGCGTAGGCGGGCGGATGACAGGCATTAAAACGGTTGAAGATTCAGTCTGGGAAGAATAGTCGGATGATGTCTCCGACTTGTATGGGGGAAGAAGACCCCCAAGACTCGTGGGTGCGAATGAGGAGGATGACATCGTAGGTAATTGAGGCGCAGTGGTTCCAATCACGCTGTCGGGTTGGAAATCATGGGAGAGGCAAGAGGAAACAAACATAAGAGGTGATTGAGCGTATGAGTGAGTTCCTTGAAGGCTTGCGCGGATCCAAGGAAGTCTCAGGCGCTAGACGTATACCGCGAACCCAAAAGGCTGAAAGAAGATTGCCACAGCGTGTGATGTGTCGCGAGCGGAGCAGTAGCAGTGTAAGGGCCTGGTTTGTCTGCCTTGAAAGCTAAGTATGATGACGAGCGAGTCGATGTGGTGTTGTACCGACCACCCCTACTGTAAGGTTAAGGTTTATCTGACCCTCTGTTGGGTCAGGCCCTTTCCCTCCTGTCCTTGATGCCCTCCTCCATAAAACGACGACATACTCCATCCCCATCCCAGTCGTCCTCTCCATCTAGGACACCAAAGGCACTGAGAATGAGCACTCCAGTGCGACTTCCCTTAGTGTGTTCTTTGCCTCCAACATGCCATCCGCCCAACCATTCAACCCCGCTTTCTGACTCGCATGCGCTCGAGGCACACTATGCAACTCACCACGCACACGTTTGTTCATCAAAGGGTTGCGGTTGTGTCTTTCCTGATGCGCGTCTTCTCGAGCTCGTGCGTTCATATCGACATTGTGCTTTCACCCATTCATAACCTGCCTTATCTTCGCAGCACCTCACAGAGTGCCACGACCCCTTGTCCGAAATACGCAGAGAGAGGGGCGAGAAAATTGTTGGTATCATGCTCAACCCGTCATTCCCTTCTTTCCGAGAGGGGACAGCGCTAACAGGACTTCGCGCTGGCCTCACAGTTTGCTTGCCACCTCTCGTCTTGCACACGAATGTTCGCAAGTCCAAAGGCTAGAAGGCTACACCTCATCAATTCTCACGCATACCCAAAGGAATACTTTTTCGCTGTTACCAACAAAGGCATCGGTGGCTTGCTTCGCCGGTGGGGCGACGGCGCTAGTTTGCTCCGTGGATCGTGGCACCCGCGCGAAACTGAAGGAAACACCGAGGGTGACTCTCCATCACCATCTCGACTATCATCATCATGTCGGCATTCGGACATGGTTGGCGAGGGCGGCGCGACCATTGCAGTGGGGGGAGAGTCATCTATGACCCTCTTTACCTTTGACCCTGCAGTATCAAAGCAAGATATGACACCGGAGTCGATGAGTGAAGGGGCCGCGAATTGGGATGACAACTCGGACAAAGAAGTGAACGCACTCACCCATGACGTCTCAGCCCTTGGCCTCGTTCCCTCTCCTGTTCACAATGACCAGGTCCCACGCGGAAGGCTCGACCTCCCTACGCGGCCCGCGGCACGCCACATCGACAATATACCGCCTCCAAATCACCATGCAGCGGCAAATAACAAGGATGAAGATCACGATGTTGATAGGGAATTAGAATTGGAGTCTAACAGCATGGAGCAGGATGCGATCGTGATATCAGAAAAATCCCGGCCAGTGCGAGGACGGCGTGGAAGGGGTAGGGCAAGCGGCGATGGAAGAGGGGGTGGAGGTGGGAGTAGAGGAATGGGCAGGTCCAGAGGGTTTATTCCCCCACCCCCTCGAGGTGGATTCCTTTTACGCGGGGCAGGGCGCGGGTTCCCTAGGGGTCTGATTGGTGCCTCGATGAGGGCGAGAGGAAGGGGTATGTGAGGTTTAAAGCTATTTCGCGGCGTCAATTCTTCTCGACTGCATCTCTCGGGCATGACCACGATGTAGCATATGCAGGGTATAGGATTGGTCGATCGGGTCATGGGTTGAAATACAGGACAGGAAATAATAACCCCGTTGAAACGGTACTAGTACTGACAGATGGGATAAAAGTAGCAAGATCACAACATAATATTCCTGGACCATTGACGTTCCCAGGCGGATCTCGTTGCTCATAAGGTGCTGTCCTCAATATTACCCTATGCAATCTCTGCGGTAGGAGATTGCGTCTCAAAAAACACGCTTGGGGCGAACGAGTCCTTGAACCCCACCTCATTAAAGGGCAGATGCAAAGTGAGCGCGGCCGGCCGTCGCCGTTTCTTTCTGCGAGATGCAATCATCTGCACATGCGAAGCAGGCTCTGTCTTCGTGCCGAGACCAGAAGGCGAAGGCCCGGGAATCAATGAGGGTAGGGTGGTATGTAAATATCTCGCCGCACTAGAGCCTCCTCCGCGAGCAGGAATAGAGAATAAACCCTGCCTGGAATAATCTTCGGGGAAATGTGATGACGAATATGATGTCCCTAGCGGTGTGCTCGTCCGAGGAGGTGTTAACGGCACGGGCACGAAATCAAGTATCTCCGACGCGCCAGAGTGCGAGCTCATCAGCCCACCGGACATATCCGTATCATCTGCACTACCCTCGATGGCAAGCAAGAGTGGGAGGAACTCTGCCGCTTCAGCCTCGTCCGTATAGATGGCGCCCGCTGCATCATTATAGGTGGCTCCTAGGCGCGCCGCTGCATCGGTACGCGAGCCCCCGTCTACGAATTGCATGATGGCTACCTCTGAATCCAGCGAGAGCGGAAGCACACCGCGCTTCGCGTAGAGCGTTTGTTTCTGATAGGCGATGCGGAACGCTATTGTCGTAGGAGAGGAAGACGAGGGCGAATGCAGGTCTCTCCATGCATTCGTTGAGGAAGGTGGAGATGAATGATGGGTGTGTGAGAATCGGAAACGCGGACGAGAGCGGAAGAAACGCCCAGTTTTCTCTGATAGACTCTGTGATAGAGAGTTCGTCAATGGTGCGGAGACTTCTTTGCGCTGGTGCAACAACGTGAGGGGAGAGAGCTTCATCTCGTCAGAACGACTATTGCACTATCTTTCTACGCGGCTGGAGGACTGAAGAACAGAGGTGTACGAAGAGATGGGTAGCGAAATGATGGCACAGGAGTGCGTAGGCGTGAGGAAGTCGGGAGCGTGGATAGTTGTATGGGGGGCTGGCGAGGCAGAAACGGGAGAAAGGTCTAGAGTCTGGGGATCGCAGTGAGTAAGAGAGTTTGGATCAACAGGAGGAAATTGGGGGTGCTGGTGGACTGGAAGGTGACGGGGAATCAGGGAGGATAACCTCAGATCAGGTAGAGATGGGAGTTATTGTACTGAAATGGCGAGAGAAGATGGTTAACACGATGGTTTCTGGCATAAGCGGCTCCGAACGCTGATGCCGGTGCGAGGGTGCGTGAGGACTGCAATAGATCAGCTTGGGTAGAGATGACGGGCACTCATATAGTAGACTCAGGCCTGTTCAGTTTTCGGTAGAGCTGGTTTGAATGTCAGGGACACAAATGCGCAACTGACAAAGGAGGTTAGTCAACAGGTATGCAAGTGACTCATAGAAACCAGACAATTACAATTATGAATGAGATGCGGATTCAACACAAGGATCAAAAATCAGGTGGAATCCACTGAAAATACAACTGATGAGGACTCTAACCAATGATGGGGCCCTAGAATAGGAAGAATCTGTAGCGTTGTGCTGATAGTTAGGCAAATCAGTGAGAAGGCATCTTTATGAACGGCTCGAATACAAAAGGCTATTCTGGCTGGACTGGGAGCACCAAGAGGGTTGAAACAAGAAGAACGCACCAGGAGCATTTCCCGTGACGTTTGCTGCATTGTTGGACAAACAATAACCTGAACAATTGTGCAAGGTCAGGTCACAGTGCAGCACTTTCACACCTGGCGTTCCCACACTGAGAGCCTAATAATAGCGGGGCATCCCGTGCCTGCCTCGGTTACGTTACACCGGCATTAAATAATCTTTTTTTTATTTTTAGAAAGCATTTTATTCTGATAGTTAATGTACGGTAGCTACCTTGAATAAATGTTAGATAAAGGGTTCAGCCCTATCTAACGTGCTGTAGCCAGTGTGCAGACCAGTGTGAGGGTAAAATGCACTTACGCATGACCCTGTTAGGGGACAGTGTGGGACTCAGGGCACCTAGCTTGGGGGGGGTGAGCTAAGGTGACCTCCTACTAGGGCTGCCAACCGTACCGTATACGGCTACGGCCGTACTCGATACGGTATGTATACGGCTACTATCCGTACCGTTACCCGTACCGTATGCTTCCACTTCAGCAGCCTATACGGTACGGTACGGGGTAGAAGACGGCCGTAATACGGCATTACGGGTTATTACGGTCAAGAAAACTTTGATTAAACTCAATGAATGACAATGATATCCGAGTCCAACTCTCTACAAATCCTTTTCTTTCATCCCTCCCTTTTACATGGCTCTTTTCCTTCATCCACACCCTCCTTTTTCTTCCCCTCCCACCCATGTCTCATGATGATTTTCCATACCAGGGCTCTTACAGTGTTGACCTGAGCTCGGGTCAGGTCATCAGACTCCCAAAGCATCATCCTGCTGACCATCGCCATCTTGCAGTCACCGCTCTCGCTTTTCTCGTCTGGGACATTGTGATCACAATTGATCAAGAGGTGGACGCCGTCTGGTTGTATGTCCATCCTTGAATCTTTCTCTAATTCTGCCCACATCCTTCACCCTCGTTCAGGAAGCCAAATGGGCAAGATTCTTGCCCGCCCTTGCTCGGACTCTCTGCGCCTTTGTTCCGATCTCTTGTTCTAGATTTCTGCCTATCCTCAGTACGATACGTTTGTGATGTCGTGGCCATTAGCCTTTCATTAGGATAGTAGGCTTCGTCACCTTGGTACACTTTCGCTTCATCACGATGCCATACACCTATGATTCTCACCTGATTAGTGCTACTCTGTAGTCCTTGTTGCATGCTCACATGTATGTAAACTAGTTGTCCTCAGACTCGAAAGAATAGAACTACAATCTACATATCCCCCACGAAATCGGTTTGATCCCGAGCACTTCAAGTTTCAGGCTTCTCACTCGATCTCTTTGTTCCGTTTCCACCTGACCTGTCGCACGAACTCAGCGCCCGCCGTCTTGGCTTGCTACAGTCATATTGGGATGGAATGGCAGAAGGAATCACGGACACTAAAGGGAATCCAGGTCTAGTTGTTACCTCGGAGAATGAGGCCGAGAATGCGGCTAAGTTAATTGGAAAAGATCGCAAATCCGAACCAAGAGCAGTTGATGAGCCGTGCAGTCTGGAAAGTCCTCTCGTTCTGATCGGCGAGCATCTTTACACAGTGAGGATCCTCCAAAGGGATATCATCGGGATTGGTCAAGGCGGCAGCTCGTTAAGTTTGTTTGTAATGTACTACATGATGATCGGAAATGGTGTTGAAAGGTCAAGGACGTACGGTATAGTTGTGGTTGAAGAGCATGAACAATCCTCAGACAGCGGGTGGAAACAGGAGAAGAGGATCTTCGGTGAATGTGTCAGGAAAGAGGAGCCCTCAGCCATCACGCACACGAATCTTGTCTGTAGCGATAAGATCGCGCTAGGACTAGTGTTAGTACTGGATATAGCTAGATAGAAAGTGTAACTGACCTCAGTCTGTATGAATCAAGACTGAGGTGCGAGAGAGATGGTATAGTACATTATATACTTGAATAAGACAAAGGTAGAGTGGCATGAAAGGAAAACCACGTTATCGAAACATGCATATGTGTGAACCTGGAGCTGGGACTTCCGAGCTGGTGTTGTCGTCGTGCTGTGGCTGCAACTCCAACATTGTCGAGGGTCTCTTTGTTGTTGCCATACAGTGGTGCGAGGTCGACATACGAGGATGTCTCGTTGATGTTCATGTCTGCATGAGACGTGCGGAGAACGCTTTCTGAAAAAGTAGATCAGAACAGTGTGCGTCAAAACGTAAGGATAACTTACTATGGATGACAAGCGCTGCAAACAAAAACGTCATGCTGAACAATCTAGCTGGGTGACTGACGAACTGGAACCACAGAAGTCAATAAATGGTGGAAGGTGCCAGAATGAAAAGTGGCTCAACCGTTTCACGCTTGTGTAGAGTGTCAAAGACAAGGCCAGCATCTGGAGCACGTTGCGAGGGGATGCGTCTGCTGCATGCTGCGCGCGTACAGTTCGTGAGCCTTGCCCGTGTTGGGATCGCAGACGTTATTATGAGGGCCATCTGGGCTGCGGTACATATATTTGAGCACGATGTATGTCACCGGAGGTTGTCGTAAACTGGGTGGAGCAGAACACGAAGCCAGGACGCAGAGAGTACACGCGTGGACCGCAGAGATAGAGTGACGAACGGAGCTCTACCAGCTTATTCTGGAGATTGTGAACCTTGTCCTTGAGAATTCCGTCTGTATTTTTGGCAAGGAATGCGACGACGTGTTCAGGCTGTGTTGCGAAGTGGTGCGGGCATGTTAGCTGATACAGCATATACGGCACAATCCGACATGACTTACAGCCATCTTTTGGTCATCAACGTACTTAAAGATGCCTACTATGCCCACATCATCACAGAGAATATACTCGGGCCAGGCGATCAGGAGATTGCTACAATGGACGGCTCGTAATATGAGCTGATGCTCTTCTTGAACTGGAGAACACAAACGATGCACGGCAGATGAGCCACGGCACATGCGCATGACGACTCGAAGCAGCGTGTGCATGCTTACCGCAGCCTTGAAATCTCTCATGGCTCCTTGTTGTCGCTAAAGTGGCGCAACCGACTGGATTGGGTTGAAGACCTAGCCAACAGTTGTGAGCAGCTCGTATGCGTAGTTGGCGACATGACCGACCGAGGCACGGACGAGGAACTTGGAGGATGGTCTGGAAGATATGTCGATGGTTTATGGGGCGTGGGTGCAGAGATGTGATATAGGGAAGAGGGAGCGGCGAGCGGTGAGGAGCGTCATGCTGCCTGGTTTTAAGGGGAGGACTCCAAGACGGGGTTTGTCTTGCAACTGAGTACAACTAATATACGGCCCGTATATACGGCTTGATGGCATCCCTTATACGGTACGGTACGGGTAACTTACCGTACCGGCAACCGTACCGTCAGGGTACACTTCCACTACCCGTACGGTACGGTACGGGATACCGTATTATGGTAGCCGTAAACCGTATGTGTACAGGTACGGTCGGCAGCCCTACCTCCTACCCACTAAAACCTCACAAAGAGAGAGCCAGTTTGTCAGGAGTTCCATGGTTTTCTTGAGGAGGTGTTCCCAGGTATCCTTGACTAATTGGTAGGACCCCTTATCTCTTTTAATTTTGGTTGTGGTAATTTTGTCATTGGTAAGTCTTGTGTTTATGACATGTAACCACCTTGCTTCTATCTCACTTTCTGAGTGGGTTTTTTCTTGGATTCGTCTTTCACACCTCAAGACCCAAATCAGGTGGGCTGCTTCAGAGATGAGGATTTGTAGGAGGTGTTTGGAACCTCTTGGGGTTTTTCCTAGGTTTTGATCATCATGGGGATCAGGATCCATGGTGGGGTTTAGGCTGCCACAGCCTAAGATTGTGCCAAGGGAGATGGTTGGCCAGAGGTGAGGATCATGTGGCCACATGTCTTTGGCCAACCGGCATTAAATAATCCCCTGTGCATGCTCACCACTGACCAGCCTGTGCAACTCCGCTCTCATTGGTGCAGCTCATTGCATCATTGGAGAGGATGAGCACAGCTACTGTGCTTAACCTGAGCTTTGGACAGACCCCTCAATCAGACAGTCACAGGTCATCACAAGGATTTCAACAGTCTTTGGAATTTCACAAAAATGTGATACCCAAATCTGGACTATCAGACTTTGTCAGTAGATCAGTCTTTGAACATTGTTACAATCCAGAAAATTAATATAGTTATTTAATGATAAGAATAAATTACTTGATACAAAATCATGGTGGTTGAAATTGTGGGAGAATGGGACAAACAGTGGGGAGGGGTGTAACCTTTCCAGTTCCTGCTATCCAGTTCCTGTCATCCTAATCACTACATCACACGTTCCCACTGCAATGCCCAAGACGATGATCACGCTGACCACCCCACCCACTATGTTTATGGATCTCAATGTGGATCTCAACCAAATGGCATATGCCACTTTATCCCAGAACACCCAGAACATCCCTCCTGATGGCACGGAGACTCCTGTCACCTCTAGGAAGTGGGGCAGCTTCACTTATGACCAAGAAAAGGGTGACTATCCCAATCAATGGGGTAGTCTAGCTGAGTTTGACATGTGGCATTGGCAAGAGGAAGAAGCACATGCTATTCAATTTGTTGTGTCCTTGATCCAAACCAACAAGGGGCTGCTCTGGTCCAAGTGGTGCATCTATGTTTGTTTGTGCCAGATGTCCAGAGAGGAATCAAAATATGTAAAAAAGAAACCTGAGTGGAAACACAAGATCAAATCTAAGAAAACAGGATGCCGATGCCAGATCACAATCAAATTGTATCCAGACATGCCAGTGATCCTTGGTTGTAGAGCACGATCATGAAATCAGATTAGCCAATGTCAAGTATACTTGGCTATCACATGGAGCACAGGATCAAATTGCATCCATGTTAGCGGCTAAGGTGGACATTAGAGAAATTGTATGTAATCAATCTAGTTTTTGTTGCGCCAGATATCTAAAAGTGTATCTGCAGGTGCAGTGCATTTGAGAGGCAGCACCGGACAATTCTTGCAACAAATTCATTAACCCCATGGATATCTGGAAATTGGCCCAGCACATAGATGAAGAGGGCATCCATTTGCATGAAGAAGATGTCATCTCTGTAAGGCTGTGGGTTGAGGCCCCTTTTACCAACTGAGAATTCTTGAATCTTGAACTTGAACTTGGATTTTGGGATTTTTGGGAGTGATGGGAATAACTGGTGTGATGTAAGTGACATAATAAACTAATATGAGTCTATTTCAAATATGAGTTATTTTTTGGTGTGATTTGCATTCATGTGTTGGGTTTACATGTGATATGTAAAATATTTTTTCTAACCCTTCCTTCCACTCCTTCCAAGTGGGGTATTGCAAGCATGTCATTAAGGCAGCATATGTGTCACCAATGTGTGGGTGCACATCTTTGTGCAAATTTTGTATGTGCACCTCTGGTGAAAATGGGGCTGCAAGCACCCAGATGTTGAGCTTGAGTTGGACTGCTCGACTCCGAGTTTGACACTGACACATCATGTGTAACCCCATATATGTGAATATGCAAATGACAACAGAAAAAAATGCATATTAATTTATTATATACATCATATCGCTTACATCACTCCTGCCACTCCTGTCACTCCTGGAAAATCCCAGAATCCAAGTTCAAGTTCAAGATTCAAGAATTCTTGGTTGGTAAAAGGGGCCTGAAAGACTCAGAGCTGAAAATATATCAGTCTTTTATCAAGATAAGCTTGATGAACCACCCCAGACTTCAAAGCTGCATATTTGCATCCAAACTGAGTTCCAATGGGATGTGTTCTGGCACCTTGGCCACTGTTTATCGGTATCAACATGACACATAATACAACCCAATATGTTGACCTGCTTCTATTTATGATCATCACTAGGGACCATTGGGGGCATGGTGCATAAGAATGAATCCAGGTTCTTGGCACCAAGCACTCATACTCCCTAATAGGTGTTCCTGTTGCCTGGATGCTCACTTCAAATGGCAACATGGAAACCATTTCCTTTTTTGTAAACTGGGTGAAGGAAGCAAGTCCCACTGTCTGCCCCTCAGTAATCATGGCACATCCTCTGTGCAATGAGATTGCACATTGTTACCACCAAGTTTCAAGCACTGTGGGACAAGGTCAAAGCTTGGGTGAATACAGAGGATATGGCCACATTCTTCAAGCTTTGGTATGATATTGCAAATGATCCCTCTAACCCTCAATCTTTTGTGCATTACCTGGCTTCAAAATGGTTGCCTTATAGCCATATGTGGTCCAAAGTTGTCCAAAAAAGCAGGATGATTTTTGCGGAGGGAGACACCAATATGTTACTTGAAGTGTAT